>VZQC01000622.1:1278408-1339450 GCA_009823505.1 Rhizomys pruinosus
ATTTTTATTTATTTATTTATTTTTATGTGTATGAATGTATTGTCTGCATGCAGGTCTGCGCACCCGTGTCGTGCGATGCCGCGGAGGTCAGAAGACGGTCTCGGATTCCCCTGGAACTGGAGTTCTCCTGGAACCGGAGTCACAGACGGTTCTTAGCCGCCATGTGGGTGCTGGGGATCGAACCCGGGTCCTCTGCAAGAGCGGTCGTCGCTCCTAACCGCTAGGCCATCCCTCCAGCCCCCCGTGCTCTTATTTTTTTTATATCCTTGATGCTACATTCTTAGGATTTGGTTCATTATTTTTCAAATTTATTAATATCTTTTTATATTTTTGAGAGTACTATTTAACAATTTCCTCATAAAGATGACATGAGCAACAACCAAAAATTTGATAGCTTGTGTTTTCAGGTATTTCCATTTGAAGTGTAGCTGGGTGTGGTGGTGCACACTTTTGATCCCAGCACTCGGGAGGCAGAGGCAGGTGGATGTCTGAGAGTTTGAGGCCAGCCTGGTCTACACAGTAAGTTCCAGGACAGCTGGAACTACAGGGAGACACTGTCTCAAAAAAGACAAAAAAAATTTATTGTTTTGAGAGCTGTTTTCTAATCTGTGAATCTTGTTTCTTTTAAAAACCTGTCTCGAAAAGACAAAAAAAAAATACATATTTTATTTCTGTATGCTTATTTTATAGAATGAGTATTTTGTCAGCATGTATGTAAGTGAACCCATGCATGCAATGCTGTGGAGGTCAGAAGAGGGCATCAGATTCATGGATCTGGAGTTATGGAAGGTTGTTGGACACCATGTTGGTGCTAGGAACTAAATCTGGGTCCTCAGCAATTGTAGCCAGTGCTCTTAACTGCTGAGTTATCACTCCAGTTAAGTTTCTTAACTTCCATATACATAGGCACTTTCAAAGATCTATTATCTTTATTTTTAATTTATTATATTCAGTAATTTAGTTTGCTATGGCTATAAAATAATATAAATGGTTTGGGGGTTTCTGTTAAATTTATTTCATGAAATTTATTAAATGTTTTATGGGTAAAGAGATGGTCTATACCGCCTCTTAGATATTCTAACTTGCTTCTTAGAAATTGTATGTTGTGGGGGGATATATGGATCAGCAGCTAAGAGCACCGGCTGCTCTTGCAGAGGACCCAGGTTCCATTCCCAGCACCCATCTGGCAGCTAAACTGTCTATAACGCAAGTCCCAGGGGTTGGACCTTCTGACTCCATGGGCATTGCACGACCATACACATGCACAGACAATACACTCATACACTTAAAATAAAAGTAATAAAATATTTTAAAAAGTAATTGTATGTTGCTATGAGAAACACTATATGGAGTCAGTAGGCTGTATATGTATGTGCATATATGTGTAATGATTACTTAGAGAAAGGAATGGGGCATGGAAAGAGATGCAGGGGGTACAAATGATGTAAATATGGTACTCAAACATAAAATTCTAAAATTTTAATTGGAAAAAAGGAAATTGAAATTGTAGGTTGCTTTTGTGGGGAGTAATTACCTACTGTTGCTAAGTAGCTTAATGACTGTTAGTGTTATTCCTATTGTTAGTCAATGTGATGGTTTTTGTTTGAATTATTTTACCTGCTACTAGAGAAGAGTGCTTAAATCTATACTGGGGGTGATACATTTGTTTCTTGTTTTTGTTGTTTCATCAATTTCTTATTTGTGCTAGGAAGCCTTTTTACTAGTCTGTCTTGTAAAATGTCCTAGCTCCTGACACTTCTGTCTACTCTGTGTTAGTGGGACTTGTGTCCTTTCTGAGCCTCTGTCACTGCTGTCTGTGCTGAGCTCCTGTCACTGTTGTCTGCTCTGAGCTCCTGTCACTGCTGTCTGTGCTGAGCTCCTGTCACTGCTGTCTGCTCTGAGCTCCTGTCACTGCTGTCTGCTCTGAGCTCCTGTCACTGCTGTCTGCTCTGAGCTCCTGTCACTGCTGTCTGCTCTGAGCTCCTGTCACTGCTGTCTGTGCTGAGCTCCTGTCACTGCTGTCTGCTCTGAGCTCCTGTCACTGCTGTCTGCTCTGAGCTCCTGTCACTGCTATCTTTGCTGAGCTCCTGTCACTCCTCTCTGTGCTGATCTCCTGTCACTGATGTCTGCTCTGAGCTCCTGTCACTGCTGTCTGCTCTGAGGTCCTGTCACTGTTGTCTGCTCTGAGCTCCTGTCACTGCTGTCTGCTCTGAGTTCCTGTCACTGCTGTCTGGGCTGATCTCTTGTCACTGCTGTCTGCTCTGATCTCCTGTCACTGTTGTCTGTTCTGAGCTCCTGTCACTGTTTTCTGTGCTGAGCTCCTGTCACTGCTTTCTGCTCTGAGCTCCTGGTCACTCGCTGCTGTCTGTGCTGAGCTCTGTCACCTCGCTGTCTGTGCTGAGCTCCCTGTCACTCCTGTCTGCTCGAGCTCCTGGTCACTCGCGCTATGCTAAGCTCCGTCACTGTTGTCTGTGCCGAGCTTCTGTCAACCCGCTGGTCTGCCTCCTGACAAGCTCCTTCATACCCAGTCTGCTCTCGAGCTCCTGTCACTGATTCTGCTCTGAGCTCCTGCTCACTGCTGTTTGCTCTGAGCTCCTGTCACTGCTTCCTGTGGCTGCATTCCTGTCACTGCTGTCCTGGGCCTCTGACTCCTGCATCTGCTTGCTCTGCTGCTGATCCTCCTGTCACTGTTTTCTGTGCTGAGCTCCTGTCATTGTTGTCTGCTCTGAGCTCCTGTCACCGCTGTCTGCTCTGAGCTCCTGTCACTGCTGTCTGCTCTGAGCTCCTGTCACTGCTGTCTGCTCTGAGCTCCTGTCACTGCTGTCTGTGCTGAGCTCCTGTCACTCCTGTCTGCTCTGAGCTCCTGTCACTGCTGTCTATGCTGAGCTCCTGTCACTGTTGTCTGTGCTGAGCCTCCTGTCCTGCGCTGTTGCTCTGAGCTCTCGTCACTGCTGTCTGCTCTGAGCTCGTGTCACTGCTGTCTGCTCTGATCTCCTGTCACTGTTGTCTGTTCTGAGCTCCTGTCACTGTTGTCTACTCTGAGCTCCTGTCACTGCTATCTTTGCTGAGCTCCTGTCACTCCTCTCTGTGCTGATCTCCTGTCACTGCTGTATGCTCTGAGATCCTGTCACTGCTGTCTGGGCTGAGCTCCTGTCACTGCTGTCTGCTCTGAGCTCCTGTCACTGCTGTCTGCGCTGAGCTCCTGTCACTGCTGTCTGTGCTGATCTCCCGTCACTGCTGTCTGCTCTGAGCTCCTGTCACTGCTGTCTGCTCTGAGCTCCTGTCACCGTTGTCTGTGCTGAGCTCCTGTCACTCCTGTCTGCTCTGAGCTCCTGTCACTGCTGTCTATGCTGAGCTCCTGTCACTGTTGTCTGCGCTGAGCTCCTGTCACTGCTGTCTGCTCTGAGCTCCTGTCACTGCTGTCTGCTCTGAGCTCCTGTCACTGCTGTCTGGGCTGATCTCTTGTCACTGCTGTCTGCTCTGAGTTCCTGTCACTGCTGTCTGGGCTGATCTCTTGTCACTGCTGTCTGCTCTGGGCTCCTGTCACTGCTGTCTGGGCTGATCTCTTGTCACTGCTGTCTGCTCTGAGTTCCTGTCACTGCTGTCTGGGCTGATCTCTTGTCACTGCTGTCTGCTCTGAGGTCCTGTCACTGTTGTCTGCTCTGAGCTCCTGTCACTGCTGTCTGCTCTGAGTTCCTGTCACTGCTGTCTGGGCTGATCTCTTGTCACTGCTGTCTGCTCTGATCTCCTGTCACTGTTGTCTGTTCTGAGCTCCTGTCACTGTTTTCTGTGCTGAGCTCCTGTCACTGTTGTCTGTGCTGAGCTCCTGTCACTGCTGTCCGCTCTGACTCCTGCTCACTGCTTGTCCTGTTCTGAAGCTGCCTGTCACTGCTGTCTGTGCTGATCTCCTGTCACTGCTGTATGCTCTGAGATCCTGTCACTGCTGTCTGTGCTGATATCCTGTCACTGCTGTCTGCTTTGAGCTCCTGTCACTGCTGTTTGCTCTGAGCTCCTGTCACTCTTGTCTGCTCTGAGCTCCTGTCATTGTTGTCTGTGCTGAGCTCCTGTCACTGCTGTCTGCTTTGAGCTCCTGTCACTGCTGTCTGGGCTGATCTCTTGTCACTGCTGTCTGCTCTGAGTTCCTGTCACTGCTGTCTGGGCTGATCTCTTGTCACTGCTGTCTGCTCTGAGTTCCTGTCACTGCTGTCTGGGCTGATCTCTTGTCACTGCTGTCTGCTCTGAGGTCCTGTCACTGTTGTCTGCTCTGAGCTCTGTCACTGCTGTCTGCTCTAAGCTCCTGTCACTGCTGTCTTCTCTGAGCTCCTGGTCAACTGCGTCTATGCCGAGCTCCTGTCACTGTTGTCTGCTCTGAGTTCCTGTCACTGCTGTCTGGGCTGATCTCTTGTCACTGCTGTCTGCTCTGATCTCCTGTCACTGCTGTCTGCTCTGAGCTCCTGTCACTGCTTTCTGCTCTGAGCTCCTGTCACCGCTGTCTGCTCTGAGCTCCTGTCACTGGTGTCTGCTCTGAGCTCCTGTCACTCTTGTCTGCTCTGAGCTCCTGTCACCGTTGTCTGTGCTGAGCTCCTGTAACTGCTGTCTGCTCTGAGCTCCTGTCACTGCTGTCTGCTCTGAGTTCCTGTCACTGCTGTCTGGGCTGATCTCTTGTCACTGCTGTCTGCTCTGAGTTCCTGTCACTGCTGTCTGGGCTGATCTCTTGTCACTGCTGTCTGCTCTGAGTTCCTGTCACTGCTGTCTGGGCTGATCTCTTGTCACTGCTGTCTGCTCTGAGTTCCTGTCACTGCTGTCTGGGCTGATCTCTTGTCACTGCTGTCTGCTCTGAGTTCCTGTCACTGCTGTCTGGGCTGATCTCTTGTCACTGCTGTCTGCTCTGAGTTCCTGTCACTGCTGTCTGGGCTGATCTCTTGTCACTGCTGTCTGCTCTGAGGTCCTGTCACTGTTGTCTGCTCTGAGCTCCTGTCACCGCTGTCTGCTCTGAGCTCCTGACACTGCTGTCTGCTCTGAGCAACTGTCACTGCTGTATGCTCTGAGCTCCTGTCACTCCTGTCTGCTCTGAGCTCCTCTCACTGTTGTCTGCTCTGAGCTCATGTCACTGCTGTCTGAGCTGATCTCCTGTCACTGCTGTATGCTCTGAGCTCCTGTCACTGCTGTCTGTTCTGAGCTCCTGTCACTCCTGTCTATGCTGAGCTCCTGTACTCGCTCGTCTGTGCTGAGCTCCCTTCACTGCTCTGCTCTGACTCCTGTCACTCGGCTGTCTGGTGCTGAGCTCCTGTCACTGCTTTCTGCTCTGAGCTCCTGTCATTGTTGTCTGCTCTGAGCTCCTGTCACTGCGGTCTGCTCTGAGCTCCTGTCACTGCTGTCTGCTCTGAGCTCCTGTCACTGTTGTCTGCTCTGAGCTCCTGTCACTGCTGTCTGCTCTGAGCTCCTGTCACTGCTGTCTGCTCTGAGCTCGTGTCACTGCTGTCTGCTCTGAGTTCCTGTCACTGCTGTCTGGGCTGATCTCTTGTCACTGCTGTCTGCTCTGAGGTCCTGTCACTGTTGTCTGCTCTGAGCTCTGTCTCTGCTGTCTGCTCTGAGCTCTGTCACTTCTGTCTGCTCTGAGCTCCTGTCACTGTTGTCTGCTCTGAGCTCTGTCACTGCTGTCTGCTCTGAGCTCCCGTCACTGCTGTCTGGGCTGATCTCCTGTCACTGCTGTATGCTCTGACCTCCTGTCACTGCTGTCTGTCCTGACTACTGTCACTGCGTCTGTGCTGAGCTCCTGTCATTGCTGTCTGTGCTGATCTCCTGTCACTGCTGTCTGCTCTGAGCTCTGTCACTGCTGTCTGCTCTGAGCTCCTGTCACTCCTGTCTGCTCTGAGCTCCTGTCACTGTTGTCTGTTCTGAGCTCCTGTCACTGTTGTCTGTGCTGAGCTCCTGTCACTGCTGTCTGCTCTGAGCTCTGTCACTGCTGTCTGCTCTGAGCTCTGTCACTTCTGTCTGCTCTGAGCTCCTGTCACTGCTGTCTGCTTTGAGCTCCTGTCACTGCTGTATGCTCTGAGATCCTGTCACTGCTGTCTGCTCTGAGCTCCTGTCACTCCTGTCTGCGCTGAGCTCCTGTCACTGCTGTATGCTCTGAGATCCTGTCACTGCTGTCTGTGTTGAACTCCTGTCACTGCTGTCTGCTCTGAGGTCCTGTCACTGTTGTCTGCTCTGAGCTCTGTCACTTCTGTCTGCTCTGAGCTCCTGTCACTGTTGTCTGCTCTGAGCTCTGTCACTGCTTCTGCTCTGACTCATCTGTCCACTGCTGTGCCCTGAAGCTCCCTGTAAAGCTGCTGTCCTTCTGAGCTCCTGTCACTTCGCTGTCCTGCTCTCCGAGCTCCTGTCACTGCTGTCTGCTCTGAGCTCCCGTCACTGCTGTCTGCTCTGAGCTCCTGCACTGCTTCTGTGCTCGAACTCCTGCTCACTCCTGTCTCTCTGAGCTCCTGTCACGCTGTCTATCTGGCTCCTGTCACTGTTGTCGTGTGCTGACTCTGTCACGCTGCTCTCTGACTCCTGCTCGTCTGCTCTGACTCCTGTCACTGTTGTCTGCTCTGAGCTCCTGTCACTGCTGTCTGCTCTGAGCTCCTGTCACTGCTGTCTGGGCTGATCTCCTGTCACTGCTGTCTGCTCTGAGCTCCTGTCACTGCTGTCTGCTCTGAGCTCCTGTCACTGCTGTCTGTGCTGATCTCCTGTCACTGCTGTCTCTTGACTCCTGTCACTGCTCTGCTCTGAGCTCCTGTAACTGCTGTCTGCTCTAAGCTCCTGTCACCGCTGTCTGCTCTGAGCTCCTGTCACTGCTGTCTGCTCTGAGTTCCTGTCACTGCTGTCTGGGCTGATCTCTTGTCACTGCTGTCTGCTCTGAGTTCCTGTCACTGCTGTCTGGGCTGATCTCTTGTCACTGCTGTCTGCTCTGAGTTCCTGTCACTGCTGTCTGGGCTGATCTCTTGTCACTGCTGTCTGCTCTGAGCCCCTGTCACTGCTGTCTGCTCTGAGCTCCTGTCACTGCTGTCTGTGCTGAGCTCCTGTCACTGCTGTCTGTGCTGAGCTCCTGTCACCGCTGTCTGCTCTGAGCTCCTGTCACTCCTGTCTGCTCTGAGCTCCTGTCACTGTTGTCTGCTCTGAGCTCCTGTCACTGCTGTCTGCTCTGAGCTCCTGTCACTGCTGTCTGGGCTGATCTCCTGTCACTGCTGTCTGCTCTGAGCTCCTGTCACTGCTGTCTGTGCTGAGCTCCTGTCACTGCTGTCTGCTCTGATCTCCTGTCACTGCTGTCTGTGCTGAGCTCCTGTCACTGCTGTCTGCTCTGAGCTCTGTCACTTCTGTCTGCTCTGAGCTCCTGTCACTCCTGTCTGTGCTGAGCTCCTGTCACTGCTGTCTATGCTGAGCTCCTGTCATCTGTTGTCTGGCTCTGAGCTCCTGTCACTGTTGTCTGCTCTGGCTCGCTGCACTGCTGTCCTCTGCTTCCTGTACTGCTGTCTGCTCTGATCCTGTCTCTGCTGTCTGCTCTGAGCTACTGTCACTGCTGTCTATGCTGAGCTCCTGTCACTGTTGTCTGTGCTGAGCTCCTGTCACTCCTGTCTGCTCTGAGCTCCTGTCACTGCTGTCTATGCTGAGCTCCTGTCACTGTTGTCTGTGCTGAGCTCCTGTCACTGCTGTCTGCTCTGAGCTCCTGTCACTGCTGTCTGTTCTGAGCTCCTGTCACTGCTGCCTCCTCTGGGCTCCGGACACTGCTGTCCTGGGCTGATCTCCTGTCAACTGTGGCTCTGCTCTGACTCCTGTCACTGCTGTCTGTGCTGAGCTCTGTCATTGGCTGCTGTGCTGATCTCTCTGTCACTGCTGCTATCCTTGCTGCCCGCACTGCTGTCTGCTCGAGCTCCTGTCATGCGCCTGTCTGCTCTGAGTCCTGTCACTGCTCTGTTCTGACTCCCTTCACTGTTGCTGTGCTCGACTCCCGTCACTCCTGCTGCTCTGACTCCTGCACTGCTGTCTGTTCTGACTCCTGTTCACTGTGTCTGTTGCTGCAGCTCATGTCTGTCACCTGTCTGCTCTGAGCTACTGTCACTGCTGTCTATGCTGAGCTCCTGTCACTGTTGTCTGGTCTGAGCTCCTGTCACTGCTGTCTGTCTATAGCTCTGTGCATGCGCTCGTCTGCTCTGATGCCTCCTGTCACTGCTCGTCACTTCTGAGCTCCCTGTTCACTGCTGTCTGTGCTCGAGCTCCTGTCACTGCTGTCTGCTCTGAGTTCCTGTCACTGCTGTCTGGGCTGATCTCCAGTCACTGCTGTCTGCTCTGACCTCCTGTCACTGCTGTCTATGCTGAGCTACTGTCACTGTTGTCTGTGCTGAGCTTCTGTCACCGCTGTCTGCTCTGAGCTCCTGTCACTGCTGTCTTTGCTGAGCTCCTGTCACTCCTCTCTGTGCTGATCTCCTGTCACTGATGTCTGCTCTGAGCTCCCGTCACTGCTGTCTGCTCTGAGCCTCTGTCTATGCTGTCTTGCTGGAATTCTCCTGTCATGCTGTCTGCTTGAGCTCCTGTCCTGACTGCTGCTGTCTGCTCTTAGCTCCTGTCACTGCTGTCTGCCTTCTGACTCCTGTCACTGTGTTCTGTGCTGGAGCTCCTGTCCTAGCTTCTGCTGCTGTAGCTCCTGTCACCGCGTCTATGCTAGTCCTGTCACTGTTGTGTGTGCTGGAGTCCTTCACTCGCTTGTCTACTCGAGCTCTTCACTCGCTCTCTGCTCTGATCTCCTGTCACTGCTGTCTGCTCTGAGCTCCTGTCACTGCTGTCTGTGCTGAGCTCCTGTCACTGCTGTCTGCTCTGAGCTCTGTCACTTCTGTCTGCTCTGAGCTCCTGACACTGCTGTCTGCTCTGAGCAACTGTCACTGCTGTATGCTCTGAGATCCTGTCACTGCTGTCTGCTCTGAGCTCCTGTCAATGCTGTCTGCTCTGAGCTCCTGTTACTGATGTCTGTGCTGAACTCCTGTCACTGCTGTCTGCACTGAGCTCCTGTCACTGCTGCCTGCTCTGAGCTCCTGTCACTGCTGTCTGCTCTGAGCTCCTGTCACTGCTGTCTGCTCTGAGCTCCTGTCACTGCTGTCTGCTCTGAGCTCCTGTCACTGCTGTCTGTGCTGAGTTCTTGTCACTGCTCTCTGTGCTGAGCTCCTGTTACTGCTGTCTGCTCTGAGCTTCTGTCACTGCTGTCTGTGCTCATCTCCTGTCACTGCTGTCTACTCTGAGCTCCTGTCACTGCTGTCAGCTCTGAGCTCCTGTCACTGATGTCTGCTCTGAGCTCCTGTCATTGTTGTCTGCTCTGAGCTCCTGTTACTGCTGTCTGCCTCTGAGCTCCTTGTGCACTCTGCTGTTTGCTCTGAGCTCCTGTCACTGCTGTCTGTGCTGGGCTCCTGTCACTGCTGTCTGGGCTGATCTCTTGTCACTGCTGTCTGCTCTGAGTTCCTGTCACTGCTGTCTGGGCTGATCTCTTGTCACTGCTGTCTGCTCTGAGTTCCTGTCACTGCTGTCTGGGCTGATCTCTTGTCACTGCTGTCTGCTCTGAGTTCCTGTCACTGCTGTCTGGGCTGATCTCTTGTCACTGCTGTCTGCTCTGAGGTCCTGTCACTGTTGTCTGCTCTGAGCTCTGTCACTGCTGTCTGTGCTGAGCTCCTGTCACTGCTGTCTGTGCTGATATCCTGTCACTGCTGTCTGCTTTGAGCTCCTGTCACTGCTGTTTGCTCTGAGCTCCTGTCACTCTTGTCTGCTCTGAGCTCCTGTCACTGCTGTCTATGCTGAGCTCCTGTGACTGTTGTCTGTGCTGAGCTCCTGTCACTCCTGTCTGCTCTGTGCTCCTGGGGCTCTCCTCTGTCAGTCTTCCTTCTTTAGTTCCTATATTCATGAACTATGATTGCCCTTTGTTTTGTTCCATCCCGTACTTTCAAGCTTTTAGTTTCCTTTCATTAAAAAGGTTTTTCTTGGTACTGCAGAGATGGCCTAGTGGTTAACAGCACCAACTGCTCTTGCAGAGGACCTCGGGTTCGATCCCCAGACCCACATTTGGCGCTGAGATCCATCTGTAGCTCCAATTCCCGGGCAGACTCAGTTTCCAGGGTTTTCCGGACACCCCTCTTCTGACTCCGTGGCAATTCACGACAGGGTGCACAGACCTGCGTGAGATAGTACATTCTAAAATAAATATAATACATAATAATAAATAAATAAATAAATAAATAAAATAAAAACGGTGTTTCTGTGTAACCCACAACATGCGTCACTCGTGTCCAGTCTGAACACTGCTGGACAAACCAGCATGCTCATCCTGTTTACTCCAGCTCACTTATTCACATATTTGGTTTTGAAACAACCAAGTTGGTAGTCATTCTTTTCATATTGCTGTGCCATTATTTTCCATTTTCTACTTTTAATATTTCTGGATTTATTTATTGGTGTATCAATAATTTTATGTTATTCATTTCATTTTAATTCTTTTAATTATTCTTGAGACAGAGGTTGCATTTTCTCACATTATTTTTGTGTTTGCTCTAGGATTACCATGTGAATCTTTATATTACCCCAGGATGTTTAACCCTTTAATTAATTAATTAATCTAATCAATTAATTTGGTCTTTTCAAGACAGGGTCTTCCCTGTCCACGCTGGCGGCCTGGAAACTCACTTCTATAGGCCAGGCTGGCCTTTGAACTCACAGACAGATCCACTCCGCTCGCCTCGCTGAGTGCTAGGATCAAAGGCTTCACCACTCATCGCCAGGTTTAAATACATGTTTACACTTTTACAAAATAGTATCCAATTCTACTTTTTTTTTTTTTTTTTTTTTTTTGGTCTTTTCGAGACAGGGTCTCTCTGTAGCCCCAGCTGTCCTGAAACTTACTCTGTAGACCAGCCTGGCCTTGAACTCACAAAGATCAGCCTGCCTCTGCCTCCCAAGTGCTAGGATTAAAGGCATGCGCGACCACACCCGGCCCCAATGTCTATCTTCTAATCTTTGTATTCTTACCATTATATATTTTATTCATATCAATGTTGTAAAAATCAAGTACATTTCTAAAATTATTTTTGCTTTAGTAGTTATTCTCTTCTCTTCTTTTGATTTCACAATCAAAATGACAAAAAAAAAATTCAGTCCTATAGGTCTTGCCAATTACTGCTAAATGACTTGACGTCTGACTTCTGACCCAGACTTGCCCTAACTTTTAAAACTTCTTTAGAGTGCACGTTCTGCATGGAAAACACTCCTGGAAGGTCACAGTTAAAGCAGATTCTATCACCGCCCATTTTTCTTTTTTGCTTCCATAATGAAAGGATCATATTCTTCATGCCACAGTCATCTGACCTGCAATGCCATGTTGCCACGGTTTGCCTTCTAACATGAGTTGGCATCGAAATGTGAGTGTAATTGAGAGAGTTCTGAATAGGAGCTTTGAAAAAGCCATTGTGTTTTCTTGCACTTTCTGCTTGTATTAAAAAGCACATTCTAAAAAATGTTGTTTTCTCAACCTGTTCAAGAATGAGAAGAAACACAGAGCAGAGCCACAGGTGACCACTGCTATAAGAGAAAGAAATATGCCATTGACCCTCAAGCTTTTGAGAGTGTGCAGTCACTTGTAAAGGTAGCTTTTTTTTTTTTTTTGCCTTCTTTTGAGACAGGGTCTCCCTTTTAGGCCCAGGCTAGCCTTGAACTCACAGAGATCTGCCTGCCTCTGCCTCTGAGTGCTGGCCATTAAAAGCTAAGGTTAACAACCAAAATGGTAAAGGTAGCTTTATGTCTTGAAAGCTGACTAATAAAATGACTCAGTGTAGTTAATAAAATTCCAAAGAAACAGTTTCATTCCTTAGATTTTGCTTGATTTAGTCATCTAGACCACCCTAGACCTCCTTGTAATTTTCTTCAAATCTGCCTTTGGCCCTTTTGCTATTTCTTTCCTATGCCAGCCTGCACTCTACAAGAGTTAAAGCATGCTTTTCCTCTTTGTGTTTGATTTTATTCTAAGATAATACAGAATTTGCCAGTCAGTGCCTGGCTTCCATTTATTCCTCCATGCTCATTTAGGACCTTATTTGACTCACATGTAAGTGGGTCATTTACATTAAACAGAATATCAGCATTTAACATAATATAAACACCTACAAATAGAAACCTCCACTGTATCAAGTCTGAAATAAAGCAAATGATCTTCATAACTATCAGATTATATCAACAAAAAGGATGAGATTTCCATATTTAAAATGTGATATACAGATATAGACTTAAAACCCATTTAAACTATTACAAAGCTTGGAAAAATGAATTTTAAATATATTTTTTGCAGACCCTAATCCGATTATTTTTTTCAGACATAACAATGTTTGTATTGTTATTATTTATAGTCATTATGAACCTAGTGGCAAGCATTTGCTTCTTAAATAGACATGACAGCAATGTAATTGTTGATACACCTTGAAATTTTTCCTATGCTTCTACTTATGTAAAGGATTGGTCAGCTGGGAGTAGTGGCACATGCCTTTAATCCCAGCATGCAGAGGCAGGCAGATCTTTGTGAGTCAAGGTCAGTCTGGTCTACATAGCGAGTTCCAGGACAGCTGGGGCTACAGGGAGACCCTGTCTCAAAAAGACCCAAAAAAAAAGTAAAAGAAAAAAAAGAATGTATAATTTCATTCAGTGTGTCTGTGATAACTGAAGTAAATTTGCTTATAAAATTATAAGTATCAAATTTTCTTTTGGAATAGATTTTATTATAAGCTAGTATCTCACAGTCCCTAAATGACTGGACTGACTTCCAATAGAGGACAGACTTCGGTTAAAGAAAGACAGTTATAAATAAAAACTCTCTGCTCATTTGGTGGGCTGGACAGGTGAATAATATTCCATTGTGTAAATGTACCATAACTTTCATTATCCATTAATCAGTTGGATATCTAGGGTGTTTCTATTTCTTGGTTATTGTCAAAATAGCACCAAAGAACATGGATGAACAAATATCTCTGTAGAAAGTCACAGACTTTGGGGGGTTTATATGCCCAAGAGTTAAAGTCATATTCAGATTTCTAGAGAAAACTTGGGAAATGAATAAGAGAATAGATTATGTTTCAAATACACCTTAGAATTTTTTGTGCCTCCATCATTATACCCAACTCACTCACATTGGAAGAAGCAGCTGAGAGGAAAACTGGCTACAAATACAAATAAGCCAGGTGTACCCTTTCATTTTCTCAAGTTATAATATGACGATATTTATCATATGAATAATTGTTATACTGTTACATATACTGAAGTCATAAAATACGAGGCATTTTGATTTGCTATTTACAAAACTAACATAGTTGAATACCTTATAAGTTTTGATATTATAATTCAATATGTGCTCACACTGTAGCAAGAAAGTCATTATCTTTATTTTCTTTGGATGTAAAGAAATACAACTATACTGAATTTGTTCAATTTTTATTTCATTTTAATACCTAAAACTAAAACTGACTAAAAGCATACACATAATGGCTTAAAAATCTAGGTTTAAGTTTATGATGGAGCAAATGCAATTTTAAATTGAAAGCTTTGCAAAATACATCATTACAGAAATTTTAATTTTTCATAATTAAACTTTTTTAGAGATTGACAAATTTCCATAGAAATTACATATAATTTATGTTCTTCACAGTACTAAAAAATAGTTTGAGATTAATACAAAGCGACTGTGTTGAGGCACAATCCTGTTGTCATTATTTAATCCTGTCTGAGTTAGGACTAAAGATATTTAGTTACATGAACAGAGCAAAAGAATAAAGAGGCAAGTGAAATCAAGGAGGGAAATGAAGAAAGACCAGTAGTCTGTTATCATTTCGCAGCCATTTAGAGACACTTGCTATGCCAAATTTGTATAATGATATCATACCAATTATATGATAATTATAAGCAAAAATAGCTCTATTATACAGTGCATAATTAATACAAACCATTCTGTGCATATTCATATAAATAATTTTGAATTTTTCTTACTGAATGTTGGAAAGATAAGAAATTTATAGTTGATTTGTGAGCCCTTGTTTGGGCTACAGTAGGATATGGGTAGGAACAAAATCTAGATGAGAAGGATTGAAGAAGGCTCAGAGGTTACTTTGGGGGGACAGTGAATGTTGTGACATTTCTTTCGGATGGTCTGAAGAGAACAGAGAATGGTGCGAGGTTGACTTTCAGGTAGATAGGGTTTTCTATGGAAAATGATAGTGAGCCAGCCTTATTTACTGAGAGGAATGATGAGATAGACAACAAGTTTTGACAGTAAAGAAAGGGGATAATCATAGAAGCAAGGTCCTAGAGCTTGGATTTTGGTGAAGCTTGAATATTGTTCATAGAAGTAGGACTATGTCTTTTCTAGAAAGACAGAGATAGACTATGTGGGGAGGAAATGCCCCTGAAAACAGAAGGTGAAGCAGGTCTTGTTTGGTCGAAACCTTTCTGTGCTGTCTCTACTTATGTTGGTCATCAGTTAACATGATATGATCAGAAAATGAGGATGAAAAATACTGCAATAGAATGAGTGAATAAAAAGAGAAACAGTGTCTATGCTACTTGTACAAATCTGCCTGTCCATCACAATTTCTAAGGAGTGAATTCGGTGAATACCTTTATTAACCTGCACTTTTGCATGTTTCTATTCTGTCAATTTGTGCTTGTAGCTTAAATGTATTTTATGATATAGAGAAATTTCCTTTGAACATCAAATAAAGATTCATTTCCAATTGTATTAGATATCACCTACTTAGCTTTCATTTTGGTAGTAGAGACTTCATCATTGATAGAAAGCCACATATTATGCTCATGCCCTATTTTTCCAGTCCATCATTACTGTAGTAGCTCAAATGACATCTTGTCTTACATAAGTTCTAAAGTAACCTTCTAAGCTGGTCCATGCCTTTAATTCTAGCACTCAGGAGGCAGAGGTATGTGGATCTCTGTGAGATGGAGGACTACTAGTTTCTTTTTATTTTATTTTTTTATAATACTTTTAAAGATGGGTTTTGTTTCTTTTTTAAATTTTTATTTATTTATTTTTATGTGTATGAGTGTACTGTCTGCACGGAGGTTGGTGCACTCGTGTGGTGCAATGCCGTGGAGGTCAGAAGAGGGTGTCGGATTCCCCTGAAACTAGAGTTAAAGACGGTTCTCAGCCGCCATGTGGGTGCTGGGGATCGAACCCGGGTCCTCTGCAAGAGCAGTTGGTGCTTTTTTTTTCTTTTTAAAAATATTTTTATTGAAGTTTTGTGCATTTCATGAATCATTTCTCAGTCCAGTTTAGACTCATTCCCCTTTCCATGCCCTCCACCCCACCCGAGTTCATGCAGTCTGCCATACATGTCTTGTATCTTTTTCTGAGTCTTTTTAAAGTTTTTCAAAGTAGAGGATTATTGTTTTTGGGAGAACTTTACTGTTTCAGTTGGATCTTTGTCCCAGTTCTTTTTTTTTTTTTTTTCAATTTTCACTTTTTTATTGGTGCTTTGTGTATTTGATACATCATTTTCCAATTCGGTTCAGGCATATTTCCCTTTCCCTTCCCCCCACCCCACCCCACCCCATCCCAGATCATGCATTCTGCCATAACTGTCCTGCATCTTTCTTTCAGTTTTTTTTTCATTTTTTAACAATAAGTGATAATTTATAAGTACAAGCATCCTTCATGTAAAACCAATTTGCAAGCTGTTGTGCCCAAACCCACACAGCCCATGGGTCCCACCATCCAGCAGGCGGGGCTTGTATGTTCAATCAAGTTGATGCAATTGGTGCTCTTAACTGTTAGGCCATCTCTCCAGCCCCTACTAGTTTTTATAGTAAATTCCAGGTACAGAGAGACAATAAACAAATAAATAAATATAAACCTGGTGCTACAGAGAGACCTTGTCTCAAATAAATAAATAAATAAATAAATAAATAAATAAATAACAAAGTAACCTTCTAAGGACCTGATATCCTTATTCATGAACTTGACTTTTTCAGACATATATGTTGGTTATATTACTGAAATGCAAATATGATCATAACACTATAAACAGAAAACAACACAAAGTGATCAAGAGGTAACTATCCTCTTGATAAAATTCAGGTGTAGTTCTAGGAGAGCTAACTGACCTTTGTCCAGATTCTTTCTCCAGCTCCAGATTTTTTACTTGTAAAGGAATATGAATGCCCTACTTAGCTCACAGGATGAGGTGAAGATTAAACAGGAGGAATGTGCAAATGCTTTGCACCCTCTAACTTGCTCTGACACCCCAAGGTGTTATCATAAAGAAAGTGTTGAAGGTGAAGCAAAGTCATTTTCTGATTCCAAGTAAAGATTTTGGAGGAAGTCCAAAATGGTTCGGCATCTCATATGAATTCTTGGCCCTGTGTTATGAATGTATAACGCTGGAGTAAAAAGTATTTGTGGGAGTTAAGAAATAGCTCTTTTAAAGCAATATGGCACATACCAGAGAAAAGAAAGCACTGAATTTATATAGGATATCTTGCACCGAAATATCCAACCTCTGCTCCTTAGTTAAAAGGATAAAATGGTTGAGGGAAGAAGAGCGGGTGAGACATGAGGGAAAGTCACTCACAGATGCCCGCAAAGACCGACCTTCCTTCCAGGTTCCTTACTACAGTACACTGAACCTGGGAGCAAAGACCGAACTTCATTTCAGATGAAGAAAAGAATGAAATCAAGAACTTTATCCCCCTTTTTCTGTGCTTGTCTGCTGTGGATGCTCCTTTCTTCACTGTAAGCCTGAAAAATGCCATCCATGTCAGACTTCCAAGTCTATATGAAACTTGCTGATAAAATTTATAAAGATAATGGCATATTTAAATGTCTTATATAGTATAAATAGCCCAATGAAATAAAAGAATGACATCATTTTATAAAAAGAGGTCATATCATTTTATAAAATTGGTTGTTACAGCAACAATTATTTTAAATTGCTTGTAATATTTTCCAGTCTACTTCTGCAATTTAAGGATGAGTCTTGGTCTTTGGAATCACAATGACCAATATGGTAGGGAATGTTAGGGTATGACAAATTCAGTATTTATGATTAGTTTAGGTGTTTACTAGAGTTAGGACCTGCTCCTCACTTGATGCTGAGAGACCTTGCTTTGTTTCTTCACTTTACCTTCTGCTGTTGGCTCTAGTTGTTTGAGTCTGCTGTTTCTGGTCATTCCCTCTTCTGCCTTATAACTGTCTCCTAAGTTCTGGTTTCTAGCCTGTGACTTCTGGTTTACCCCCAGTAGCTACTGTGGGCTCTTTTGGTACTGTTTCCTTTTGGAACTCAATACTCTTGCAGCCAAGGGATTAAGTACCCAGTACTAAAGTCAATTGCCCTCTTAGACCTTATCCCAGATCAACATACAATGACAATCAAGAAGAAAAACATAGCCCGGTGTGGTGGTACACGCTTTTAATCCTAGCACTTGGGAGGCAGAGGCAGGCGGATTTCTGTGAGTTCAAGGCCTGCCTGGTCTACATAGTGAGCTCCAGGCCAGCTGAGACTAAAGAGAGACCCTGTCTCAAAAAAAAAAAAAAAAAAAAAAAAGAAGAAAAACATATCTTAAATACATAAGGCCAGAAGGTCAGATCTATTTGATTTGAGCTGTGAAAGAAAACATGATGACCTTCTACAACTGGGGAGGGGAGCATAAAAATCTACAAAATGGCCTATGAAAGGTGAAGTGTTAGACTAGGTTAGAAATTGACTTTGAGCTGATCAATACGTCTATTAACAGAGTCATTAGCTTAGTACACAAATGAAAGTGAAAAGAATAGTTGTGGATAGATAGCTAGGCTTATAGATGGCACAGATGTTAGAGAAGACTGTGTTGCCATGATGTCACCAAAGTCAGTCAAAGATAAACAGAAAGGTTGATTTTACAAAATTGATATTTTCTTTATAATTCCACTAGACCTGTTTTGTAAATTTTATGCTCTTAAATATTAAAATCACTTTCATTCATATCTCCTTTAAAATTTATAGGCATTTCATTTTTAAACACTTAATATGTACTTTAACTGTAAGATGATGAGTTAGTTCACTTTTTATATTTTATATTTTTTGCTGGATTTGGAAAAATATCTTCAAGTTTTGGGGAAATTTTCACTTGGCTTAAACCATAGGTTTATTAGCTATTATAGTTTAGTGCTTCTGTTTCATGTTTGCTTTAAAATTTTAGCATTGAAGGACATGTATTTTAATTTTTTAGGTAAAATATAATTTATATTTGTGAATAAAACATAGTGATAAATATATTGAATAGAAGAAGTGAAAGCACTTCAAAAGGTCAAAATGGTTGTCTTATTATAACATGTGGATTACTCTGAAAGAATTAATAACAAAATAAAAGCAACTTTTATACAGTTCCACTACTTTTCATATTTATCTGTTTAGAAGACAAAAAAATATTTCCAACAAATATGTTAGATTGGTTAAATGACATTTTAAAAACTGCAATGTGGTTATGATATAAGTCCTTTGAGGTAATAGCTTCTCTATTGTTAAAAAATAAAACCCAGTCGTTATCATTTTTATAAAAGTGATTCATAGATGGGCGTGGTGGCACATGCCTTTAATCCTAGCACTTGGGAGGCAGAGGCAGGTGGATCTTTGTGAGTTCAAGGGCAGCCTGGTCTACAGAGTGAGCTCTAGGACAGCTGGGGCTACAGGGAGACCCTGTCTCGAAAAGACCCAAAAAAAAAAAAAGTCTGCCCTCATATGTAGCCCATGCTCTTTCATGCTGCAGTAAAGCTTCTCGGGTTCCCAAGGATGCACACCACTGTCATCACTGTGTACAGTGCTGTCTTCTTCCACTGCTATGGACCATTCCAACTCTACCTAGGATGGCAGCAGGGCCATGCCTTTTAGGAAAGATGGGCTCGCCTTCCATTTTCCTCCCCAGTAGCTTTATGGTCAGCTTGCTTTCTTAGTGGTTGTGCTCTTAGTTGGATTCTTAGTGATTACTTTTTTTTATGTATGGGTTTCTTTTCTGATTCTCTCCTCATGAGATTTTCAGTATGGAGTCTCTCTCTCTCTCTCTCTCTCTCTCTCTCTCTCTCTTTCTCCCTTCTATTTTTCTTTTTCTTTTTTATTCACATTTGTGGTGCTGGGGACTGAGCCCATGGTCTTAAGTATATTAAGCAAGCACTGTTCCACTGAGTTATACCCCAGACTCTCATTTGATTTGATGTCCATCTTAGCACAAGGTCTGAGAGATCTTAAAAAGAAATGGCCACAAAGCAGAATTTTAGGGCTTGTGATCTTTGAATTGGTTTATTGGGGGATGGCACCAGATGGCATTGAGAGTGGCTTTAACATAACACTATGGGGCTGGTTAAGAGGAAAGATTGTCCTTGCAGAGGTCCCAGGTTCAATTCTTAGCCCCCACATGATAGCTAACAACCAAAGAAGTTCCACAAAACAACAAGGTATGATCACATACTCAGATGACTAAATTAAAAATGAGGTGTCTAAGAAGAAAGATAAGGTAGCCTCAGAGTTTATAGTAAAATGTATCTTTTAAATTTCTGTGCACAGGCCGATATTGGATTTCCTAGATACTCTGTAGCTGAGTGAGGTACATACTTAGTTCTGGCTGATAAGTTGTTGGGTGGAAGTGGTGCAGGTCAGACCTGGGGTACAGCATTTAATGTCAGGTTGGAGGCTCTTTAGAGCACTCCCTCCTATGTGAAGGACATCTAAGAGAGGCAAGAAATGAATGAATGAATAAATACATAAATAAATAATGGCTTTGAAATAACACTGTGGGGCTGGTGAGATTATTCAGTGGTTAAGAGCAATGACCGGCCTTGTAGAGGACCCAGGTTTGATTCTTAGCCCCCACATGATAGCTAACAGGCACCTGTAGCTCCAGTTCCAAGGTATCCGATGCCCTCTTTTGATCTCTGTGGGCACTGCTGACAGCAATGCATTCACTTACATGCATTGCTGTCAGCAGTACATTTCAAAAATAAAATACTAAAATAACAGTATGGAGAAAGACAAGACAGTCTTCTCCCATGTCTGAGAGAAGAGGGTAAGAGTAAAGGAAGCTTAAAGTGGGGTGCTGAGCTCTTGCATGGGAAAAGACATGAAGAAATTGTTGAGCTATTTAGGACAATTTGACCTTACTCTTTCAATAGAGCTAACATTGATAATAACTATCAAAAACTGCAAGAATGTACTAATCTTTCATACTAGTCAATAGGCCGATTTTACTTTTCCCAGAACACACAGCACATCTTTCTGAACCATCAATAGTATTTTGGAAGCTCTATTTGGATGCGCACTCTTAACGCCTTTAAAGCCCTTTTATATAAAGATCAGATTGTGGCTGAGTCAGGGTATCCCCAAATGGAAAAGCATTTATCTTTTCCTATCTCAAAACACATCTTGGTTTCTCCCCAAATTCATACCCACACAACATTCATACATGCTTTCACTTTCTCCTTCAATGCCGCCTAGATTTCTGAATGCATATTTGTATTTTTAGATCAGATAAAATGAGTAAGAAGCTCTTTCCCTGAAAAATATGCAGTGTGACTTAAAGAAAATGTTAATGAAATGAAATCCTCAGAGCTTTGTGAAATATTGATATGGAGCAACTAATTTTGTCTCTATACTCAACTCTTTTTTCTTTCTGTCTCTGAGGCACAGTGAAGTTCTGTGGATGTATACCACTGGCATTGACAGCACTTTTAAAGTGGAAAAGAAGGGGGAAGGAAAGGAATTTAATGCATGTAGTAGTAGATGGAGACTAATCATATCTTTACTGCATTGTACTCCTTTTCCAGGATAACCAACTTCATTTAAGAGATACCTCCTGCCAACAGACTACAGGTGCTCAAAATGAAGAGGGCTTTGCATGGTTTGCTAAATTCCATGCCAGAAACTTGGGCTCTATTTCCCAACAACAGTTTTCTGCCTCCTCTGCTCTCATACTGCCTGCCAGGCTGTTCAGAAAGAGGTTGTTAACCACATTTTTTTGCCCCCCCCAAAGGATCCCAAAATAAAACACATACCTTGACTTTACGCTGAAGGAGGTTGTATGGCTGAGATTGTAATTTGTTTGTATATGAATGGGTGGGGCAAAAAGTGTGAAAAATATTCTGGTGAGGTGTTTCTAAATGGAGAAGATGTGTTTTAAGGACAGCTACTGTTTTATATCAGCTTACGTGGCAGAATCCCAGGGCAAGGTGAATATACTATAAGCAATGAAATCTCCTTAGTGGAAACTGCTACATAGTGTAAGAACTCTTTGGGTGGGGAATAACAGCCAAGGGTGTCACTTGAATAGTATATGTTTTTAAAAGCAGGTTTCACATCAGTTTTTATGCATCTGGGAAAGGCTTCAACTTTTTTTTGTAAAAAAAAAAAAATACTTGGATTTTAATTCCCACTTTAAAACCCAAGGTTGTTTATGATCAGCAAACAAATACTAGTGTAGAAATAAAACTTAGCCTCAGATCTTCAGATCCAGTGCATAGAAATATACATTAAAAAGCATAGTTGTTTGTTTAGTGTATCTAAATCATATCCACAACTTTGATTACTCCAGAGATCAAATTAAGAAATTCTTTAATATTTGTTGGTTTGTCTCTGAGGAAAATATGAGAGAAGAATGCTAATCAAAAGATTAATGGACTTTTTCAATGTATAAAACATTAACCACGACTTCTACCTTTGGGAAACAAAATTAAATTAAAATGTAAAGTAAGATGTTGTCTTACATTTTCCTGTAGAATTTTTAGGTTCTTGTCACTATGAATTTAAGTCTGTGAATCTTTTCTAAATATTCCTATAGCTATCTAGATAGAAACACCATATATAAAAATGTCCTTTCCTGGACAGATGAAACTCTCAATGGTAAAAGAAGATTTAGGTATCTCTGAAGCTTTCTTATCACACAAGAACATAACTCTCAGATGATTCGATGCCTGAGAGGGTCGTCTGAGATCACTCATCAAATAAATCGGCAGCGGCTGCCTAAAGGGTTGGGTACCTATAGTAATCTCATGTCATTACTTTCAAATGTCAAATCTTTCTTTTACTAAGCCAGAGGAGAAGGTAACAGGTCACCTGTGTGTTGTGTTCAAAGGCGAATATCAACTTGCTAGTAATTATGAGGTTACCCTCACCTTAGTAATGATTATGTGTAATTTTTAATATTTTAAGACACAAATTCTAAAACACTGATACATTAAGAAAGTATGGTAGTGAAAAGTCTAGAAATGAACTGGATCTGACCCATAAATTCCTTTCAGGAATATTATTGCAGCATCAGAAATCCACTTTGGTGGGAGGATCATGAAAATAATCTATATGATACTAAATAATGTTTATTTTATATATCCTTATTGATTAATATTTAACTAAAAGTGGTGTTTTAATTTACTAGTTTGTTAATTGAACAAGTTTGTTAAAAAAAACTAGAAATATTTTTTTATTTTGTCTGTATTGACCAATGTGGTAGGCAGCAGCGATTTTATTAAATTGGCAATAATTAAAATAAAATACAATTAACAATCTAGTTTCTGACTGACATTAGCTACGTTTCAACTGGCCACCAATGTCATGTGGGCTGGTGGTTGCTGCAATGGACATAGTGAATGCCACACATTTCCAACAGCATGATTAATCCTGTCAGGCTCCCAAAGCTACTGTGTAAATCATACAATGCATGATATTATTCAGGAATCAGTCACCCCAATTCAGTAATTGTTTTAAAGTCCTTCAATCTATATGAAACAAGAGATGGTATAATTGCCCTTTTTATCTTCCCATGAAGTGGAGAGACTATTTTAATGTGATCACATATATGTGGCTATGAATTTGTGTCCATTTTGTATATATTATTTCTGGTCTAATAAATTAACACAACAAAAATTGTCAATAAAAACACATTTTTTGGTCTTTTTGAGACAGGGTCTCTCTGCAGTCCCAGATGTCTGGAACTTGCTCTGTAGACTAGGCTGGCCTTGAACTCAGAGATCCACCTGCCTCTGCCTCTGGAGTGCTGGGATTAAAGGTGTGCACCACCATGCCCAGCTTAAAAACACATTCTTATTCTATGTCAAGGTCTTAAACAAAGCGCTCTTCTAATTTATTCCCTAAATATCATGATAATGCACATCACTATTACTGTGGCTTGGAGCACAATAAATTAGAATAAAAGTACTAGGTCCAGAAGAATGAATATGCCTGTAATGGATACCTTCCTTTCTTGTGTCCAAAGCTCTGGCTGCTGCACTAGCAATTCTATTCATGTTTGGATTGGCATGCACATCTCATTTGCTGAGGTTAATTACTGTGCCTAGACTATAGCACCATTAATATACAAACCATGTACAGCCTTGTGAAAATGCTTCCTTGGCACTGGAGCCTAATTCTTCGATATATAAACTGAGCTGTGTGAGTTTAAATGAAGTTAACATGGGAGCCTCAAGCAGTATATTATTTGTAATAGGACAGATTTCATTTGGAGCAGCTAAAAACTTCTTCCAGAAGAATTACCTTCTAAAGTTACATCAACAGGACTCTCATTACTAGCTGTTGTAGAAGAGAGATTAAAGCAAAACACAGGCACATCCAGATTTAATTCTGTGTGCACAACTAGAAGCAGCGATAAGTTGGGAATCTGCCATTACCTTGATATTTGGGAGATAAAATGGATATCTGAATAAATAAAATCCTTCAGCCTCTGCAGCTGTCACTAACATATTTCACCCTAATTGCAAAATATTTATTTTAAACACTAGAATACAGCTAGGAAGCTAACTTCATCTGGGGACAAGATTTTCAGTTGCTTACTTTTCCAGATTACAGAGTAATATGTGAAACAACAGGATGATATTTTGTGGTCCTTACATAAGAAAGGAGAAATGAAAGATGAAAAGAAAGGAAAATGACAAAGAGTATAAATAAATGAGTCAGGAGCCCCCTCCATGGTTTTGCTGTGGATGGGAACTATTTATTTTACTCTGTACCTTAGTGTCTACATAGTACTTAGCACACAGCAGCAATGCAGCTTTTTCAATAAAAAAGAAGGAATAAAATTAATAAAAAGAATAGATGTGTGTACTTATTTATTGAATAAATTCCTTTGTTGTATGACAGGCTTCGATGTTTCTTCTGTTTCCTCTGTTCTCACTGGAGGACTTTAGATTTATGACACATTCTTAATGCTTGGAGGTCTGCACAAGAAAAACAGTCTCTAGAGACTTAGTAAAAATATAATGCTATTAAGAAATCAAGATAAAATTTTTAATTCAGTGATAAAACTAGGTATTAAACTTGAATTCAATGATGTGGCCCAAGATCTCTACCATATCCATTCATTCTATCAACATTTGCTGAACACCTGACTACTAGGGAAGGGGACAAAGCTGTAATATAAAGTCCCTGGCATTATATAGTTTAAAATATTGTGAGAAGCTATTTTAAGCATATTTGAATACTTTTAAGTTGTGTCCTATACACTCATAAAATCTGCATGCTCATTTATTCATTTAGTCGGATCCATTTCACCCATCCATCCCCAACTACCACCATCGAATGAGAAAGTGGCAGAGAGAGGGAAACTGAAGGACGTGATGTGGCATTCCTGGGTGTTGATTCATGGGACTCTGGCTCTGGGCTGCTCCGCTGCAGATGGTGCAGTGGCATTAGGCATGAAAGGAACAGCAAGCAAGCAAAAAGGTCTGCACAGAAGGCACCCAGGTATATGATTAGGGTGGAAGCAACAATCAGGCCCAGGCCTCAGTCTTCTGACCACACATCACCTGCTGCAATTCTTCAAACAAGGCAATCTGAGGTTCAGTTTGACCCTTTCCTGATCGCTGCATTTAGTTTTCTTTTTAAGAAAATGCTGGCATCAGAAGATGATAACTAAATGGTAATGTGTCATTGTGCTGATGAGTAGGGTTACGATGCTTGAGACAGATAGAAACATGTGAGAGAGGCAGCTGGATGGCAGATCAAAGGCGTTTCCTGACCAGAAGGTGGGAAATAGCAGATTGAGAGTTTCAGCAAATGCACTTAAGAAACTAGAGCAGCTTCTTAGGCATTTATTACAAGCTAATTCAACCCCTCAGGGTTCTTGAAGATTTTGTGAAAAGCACCTCTTAACTGACCAACTGTCAATTAGCAAAGGAGAAAATGCCTCAAGTAGTCCATTATGATGATCAAATAAACGGGCTTTGATTACTATAATAATGGTGCTATAATGTACAAAAAATCTTCTGTTTTAGACATAAAAGAATTCATAACTGGTGGTCATCTGTAAAATCTACCATGGAAAACTATGAGTATAACTGCCCAATGATGACAATTTATTTTTCTTCCTCCAACTTTTCAGGTGATGTATTATAATGAGAAACAATAATCATTACAATTTGATCATGCTAATCTAATTTTCTGGATGGCTTATTAACCTTCCAAGGATGTCTTTCTTCTAATTCTTGATCATTAGATCAGACAATAATTAGGACAGGAATGAGGAGAACAGACTATATAATAGTGGCTTAAAAGGATACAGAAGTTGTAGCTTTGAGTTGGAAGTTTTGTTACATTAATGTATACATGCGTTATACATGAATATAGTTACATAGTTTATATGAATTAAATATGTTCATATGTGCGTAAACATGAATTTCTGATTTTGTATGTGGATCAGAGAAGTCCACAACTTAACTCTGCTGATTGTGTTACATATTATTTGAATAGATTTAGGGAAAAAAGAGCATCATTTCATCTTAATGTTTCAGCTAAAATTTTACATAATACACTTGAATAAACCTAAATTCTGTAGTGTTCATTTATAGATAAAAGTAAATTACTTTATTAGAAGTTCATTTATAGATAAAAGTAAATTACTTCGATATAGTGAACTAAGGCAATGCAGGTCTGAAAAAATATATAGATGATTTTCAAACTCAGACTAAAGTATGATGCTCATTGACATGAACTGATATTTCTTCATATTGTTTTTACTACTAATAAAGCCCCCCCCAGATCAGGTCATTGTACACACACATACACATGTACACACACACACACACACTCACACACAAACACTGCTGTCCCCTATATGTCAATTCTCTCTTATATAATGGGGCAGCTCTAGAGGTAGACACATTCAATCTTACTTTCTAAAGAAAGAATCTGACATTTCATTACCAGATATCAAGTGAGCTGAGAGTCGCTACTTGCCAGTGCCTTCCAAGATCACGTCAGCTTCCAATCTCAAGCCACATTCTTCTTGGGCAGCACAGGCAAAGGCTGAACAGACAGGGCTCTTGAGTCCAGTCATATATGCCCAACCTGAGGCTCTCCTAGTGAGCCCTATTTGCTAGGGAAAGGCATACACTATTCACTTATTATTTGCTATATTTGTATTTTAGTCTCAGGTTCACTCTGCTTAATCCTGTTTCCTTTCATCTTTCTTTTCATAAATATCCAATCTACATTAAAGTAGTAGGCTAGGGCTTTCCTAACTCTAGATCCATTTTCTCCTGCTCTTGTCTTTCATCTTCGAATATACCTTTGTACTTGTACATTAATATCAGTGTCTATTACCCAAAAGTCTCAAATGACACATCTGATAATATTAAGACAAGTCAAAACAAAATGACTGGATCTGAGATGATCCCTTGGGGGATCTGTGTAGCTGTCCTGAAGGCCTAGACTGCCGTCTGATAAACAGGCTTCATCTTCAGAGCCCTCCAATCTTTCCACTACAGTTTTAGACTCTAAGAAATATGATACAAATAAATAAAAGATTAAAATTTTACCTGCCCCTGTCTTTTCTTCAAACATTCAGGAGTTTTCTAAAATAAATTCTTCATATGTTTGTTAGCTTTTCAAAGGCTTAATATAGTCCTCAGTTCTTTAGTAACTTTAAAATGGCCCCAAACATCCATACTGCTTGATACTTGGCATCAACTACAAATATTTAAAGTTGAGTACCATGATAAATATAGAGTTATATTTATAAAGTTACATAAAAATATAACTTCCCTTTAACCTAAAAGAGCTTAATATTATTTTCAGAACTGGCTTCAATCTTACACAAAAGTATAATAGCACTGATTGAATTGAAGTTGAAGAAACAAATACACTTTTCTAAATGGCAAAACAGTTACTGCCTTCTCTAGAGGATAATTTCCTATAAATGTAAATTAAGCCATATTAACTCTCATCGATTAGATCACTCCATGACAAATTGACTTATCATCATGTAGGCTGACTAGAATTAGTCATCCAGGATCTCATACTGCCCACAATTCTTGGACATTTTTGTAAGTCGTGTACCATGGCAGAAGAATCAAGGCACTTTGATATTTCCAGGTTCATTTCGACTGCACAGACTTTAAACATAGCAACCCATGGTGATTTTGATGTTCTATGACTCTCTTGTTTGTCTTCAGTAAGGACTTGACTCCTATAATCTCTTTGACAAATCCAAAATGAACTAATTTGGGTGGCTTTTTCATATTTCCAAAAGCTTTCTCCTAAACTCTTCTCTTCTATATTTTATTGCACATGCTGTTTTATGAAATATTTAATCAAACAGGTGAAGTATGTAAAGAAAAATCTTGAAAATAGACCATCTTTCATAGATATTTTTGGCCTTGCATAATAGAAGTATTTTGAAAGTTCACGTTCATTGCTTTTGTATTTAGAAAGATGATATGTGAATATTACAGGGACAGAAATTCATTATGGTAGACAGCAAAGAATAAAAGAAAGAACAACCTGTGGTTGGTATTTTAAGATCCAATACCAGGGCCTATCCAAAATGTGTATAGGTAACAGAACAAGTAAAGTGATGTTTTTGTTTTTCTAGCAGAAGCTTGGTGCATAGTTTACTGGCTTGCTCCATATCTGCTGAAAATAAATAATGCTTTGTCATTTAGCCCCGAGTTCTCTGAAAGCAAAGAAACTTTCCTACTTTAATGCTAAGCCTGGAAACAGAGGGCATGAATATATACTCCATTCTTAAGGAGTCTGAGGTTTGTTTTACCAGTGAGTTTCACTATAAAGAGGCATAAGATAGAAGTCATTTCTCTCTCACCATATTAATTCTAATTTAAGAAAAAGCAATCCAGCAAAGGATGTGGCAATTTATTAAATTCACACTCTGAAATTTAATTTCTACTGAATTAACTGTGGTAAAATGAATCATGGAGTTATAACTACTTCAAAAATAAAAATAACTGCTAAAAAGCATCAGGTGATGCAATATTTATCTCAGTGCCAAGAAAGTCCCAGCACTTTTCAATCAATTCAGCTATTTTTCATTTGCCTACTCTACAGTATGGTATGTGGAGAAACATAACTGTGAAAATACTGAGCCTTCTACTCAGTCCTTAAGATCACACACATGCCTTTAATCCTAGCACTTGGGAGGCAGAGGCAGGTGTATCTTTGTGAGTTCAAGGCCAACCTGGTCTACAAAGTGAGTTCCAGGACAGTTGGGGCTACAGGGAGACCCTGTCTAGAAAGACCAAAAAAAAAAAAAAAAAAAAAAAAAAAGAATGGCAGGCTCCCATAATTTTAACCTGTATTATTTGTTTTTGAAATTGATTTTTCCCTTGAAATTAGTTAATTCTGTGAGGAACAACCTGTAGAAAAATAGTTTCTTTTTACCTTTTCACTGAAATATGTTTGAGTGGAGTTTTATTTTCCTATGGACAAAACTGAAAATTTTAAAAGATTTTTATTTTATTTTATTTTATTTTATTTTTATTATGTGTATCTAAATGTGTGGGTATTTGCATGTGAGTGCAGGTCCCTGTGGGGTTCAGAAGAGGGCTTTGGGTTTTCCAGAGCTGGAGTTGCAGGTTGTGAGGGACCCAACTAAGGTGCTGGGCACTGAGGGCTCCTCTGGAAGAGTACTCAGTTTTAACTGTTGAGCCATCTCTTTAGCCCCAGAATTTGAAAGTATTTTCTCTTTACTTCTTAATGTGACTCCCTTACCAATGTTAGACACTATTTGAGTCTAGGATTCCTTCTCACTATGACCACAGGTAGCTTTAGGGCTCTTAGTAGTGTAGTGCTACAGTCATCACAGTCAAAGAAGAAGAATTAGCTGTATGTAACCCATCTGTCATCTTTCACCTCTGCTTGTCCAAAACAATCATCTAATACCTAATGGTACCAAGAGCATCACTGTAAATCTTTTATCACCTTTTGAAATGACTTTGACTTTTTTTTTTGGTCTTTTTGAGACAGGGTCTCCCTGTAGCCCTAGCTGTTCTGGAACTCACTCTGTAGACCAGGCTGGCTTTGAACTCACAAAGATCTGCCTGCCTCTGCCTCTGGAATGCTAGAATTAAAGGCGTGTACCACCAGGCCTGGCTGAAATGACTTTGACTTTTAAGCTAATCTTAAAGCACTGAGACTTTCCTGCCACAGAGATAAATTTTGCATTACCTGATGGCTATTGACAGTTTTCTTGCAATAGTTACAATATTTTGATATGTGATATGGTTTATTTTCTTTTATTTATTTATTTATTTATTTATTTATTTATTTATTTATTTATTTATTTATTTATTTATTTATTATTTATTTCATACAACATTTTCCAATTCAGTTCAGGCATATATCCCCTTCCCTTCCCCCCACCCCACCCCTACCCATCCCAGATCATGCATTCTGCCGAGATATGGTTTATTTTCAACCATGGAACATGTTTTCAATTAAGAAAAGTGGAAAAGGATATAGAATGCTAAAAGGCTAACTAGAACAATTTATTTCATGAGTTACATATGCTTCCTATATTTTGAGCATATGTATACTAACAAAATGTTTGCAGGTTGATTTTATTTTTCTGAACCAAGTCTTTTAACTAGTTTGTCTGCATTATTCTGCATTGCTGGTGACGTTCTGGCCACCTAGAATATTTTCTGTTTTGCTTTAATTTTTAGCATGTGTTTATTTATTATTTACTTATTGATTTATTTACTCATTTTGTTTGTATGGGGCTTGAGGAGAATGGGAACTGTTCACTATGGCACCTGTGTGGAGATTGGGGGACACAATATTTAGCATGTGCTTATTTATTATTTACTTATTGATTTATTCACTCATTTTGTTTGTATGGGGCTTGAGGAGAATGGGAACTGTTCACTATGGCACCTGTGTGGAGATTGGGGGACACAATGTGGGAGTCTGTTCTATCCTTCCAGTCGGTGGGTTCCAACAATCGAACTCAGTCCATCAGGCTTGCCATAAGTACCTTTACCTGCTGAGTCATCGCTCCAGCCTGAGGAATGTTTTCTTTAAAAACACAGGATACTTTGATTAGAGATATTCTGTGATAAATCCTGTATTAAAACACGTGACTAATCAAATCACAATTATCAGACACTGTATAGGGACTAAGGAAGAGTCAGAATTCTATCTGAGAGATATGGAGAAGGGAAAGTTGGCTTGTGGTTAGCATTTTGCTTTTGGATTTCGTTAACATCACTACTTTCTTCTTAGCATGCCACAAGTGCATTCCACTTGGTGACTAGCAGAGCAGGACCAGAACATAAATCCAATGTATATAGTTTTAGGAAGCATTGGGTCCAGATCACCAAAACATAAGGACCAAACCTTCAAACATTTCAGTTTATGTAGAAAACAGCAGTATGGACAGTAACAGTATTGGCAGTTTCTTCTAGGAGAAGAATGCAGATGTTGATCAAGAAAAATGTCCATTTCTGGCATTCTGCAATTATAAGTGCTTGATGAAATGAACTGGGTTGAACTTCTCTGCTATATTAACTTGGCTTGCAGATGAAGAAAACTGTCTGAAAGTCAAGCAGTAGAAAACTTCTCACAGTGGCTCACCACATGTAGTATTCAGAGATCAGCACTGCAGAAACATGTAAATGGGGAATCCCCAGTCCAGAGCATGCACTGTATGGGAGCCCTGACTCCATTCAAGCAAATGCAAACATCTATATGTGAAATATCTTTCCCATTTTTGTTTTTGGTCTTTTCGAGACAGGGTCTCCCTGTAGCCCCAGCTGTCCTGGAACTTACTCTTAGACCAGGCTGGCCTTGAATTCACAAAGATACCCCTGCCTCTGCCTCCCAAGTGCTGGGATTAAAGGTGTGCGCCACCACGCCCAGCTTATCTCTCCCATTTTTAGACTTCTAATATCAATTCAGTTGTTAAAGAGTTGAGAGCATCAGGCCTGAAAGATGAGTCAGCATCAGGTAAAGGTGCTGGCTCCCAAGACTGATGACCCAAGTTTGATCTCTGGAACTTATATGGTGGAAGGAGAGAACCAATTACTACAAGTACTCCTTTGATCTCCACACCTTCACTATAGCATGTATACACACGACACACAATACATACACATGCACACATACTAAATAAGTAAAATGCGTAAAAAATTAAAGAGTTAAAGAGCATTTTGGTATAAAAAGGTTTGTAGGGCTGGAGAGATGGCCTAGCGGTTAAGAGCGCAGACTGCTCTTGCAGAAGACCTGGGTTCGATCCCCAGTACCCACATGGCGGCTGAGAACCGTCCGAAACTCCAATTCCAGGAGAACTCCAGTTCTAGGGGAATCCGACACCCTTTTCTGACCTCCGCGGCACTGCACAACACGGGTGCACAAACCTACATGCAGACAGTACATTCATACACATACAGAAATAAATAAAAATAAAAAAGGTTTGTATAGCAAACTAATTATTTCTGGGCTTTTTCTATGCCAGATATTTGTCCAGGTAGTTCAAAAGGTTATTTATTTATGCGTATATGTACATATGTATGTATGTATGTATGTATGAGTGTTGTGCCTGCATGTGTGTAAGTGCATCCATGTTGTGTAAAGATTGTGGAGGTCAGAAGAAGGCATCAAATCCCATGGAACTGGAATCATGAATGGTTGTTGGTTGTCATGTGGGTGCTGGGAACCACACCCAGGTCCTCTCAAGGGCCTGCCAGTGCTCTTAACCACTGAGCCATCTCTCCAGATCCTATCCAAGTAGCTAAAAATGTTCTAGCTAAGTGGACCTAAAGCCCACTTAGTGGGAGGAAACTCATGTATGGTAAGGTAAACATAGCCAGATGCACACAACTAGAGAGGTTATAGATCTTAGAGAAATTTCCAAGGTTGACCCATCCCTAGGCTAAAGCAACATCTTACTACAAAAGAGCTATTGAAATTTACAGACAAATGTCCCAGACACCACTCAAAAAAAAAGCTTCTTTTGCACCAGATGAAGAATAGTACAGAGTCCCACAACTGTACACAAATAAGCATGGTCTGTGAATTGCTCATGCTTAGGTGACACATCTATAATGCAATCTCTACACATAAGCCTCACACAACATAGAACAAGGACCCAAGAAACATGAATTACCTCTTAACTCTCGTTAAGGAAGCTCTCCCATGGAACTCGAGGCCAGGAAACCAAAATGGCATAAATGGCCAAACTGTGGAGATTAGGAGCCTACGGAGTGTGGTTCCATGAACAGGCCACCTGTATTCAGCTTCACCCACCCAGGGCTCAGGAAATATTACAGAAGAGGGGGAAGAAAGATTGTAAGAGCCAGGGAGGTAGTGCAAGACCAAATGGAAATGAATCCTATAAGCTCCTGGGACCCTGTTCTTATGAACCTACAGCATGCACAACACCCATGCAAGTTCAGCTGGACAAAAACCCAGCACGAACTGCAGACATGGGTAACAGAGCCCACCCTTGGCTGCTGATGGCAGTCAGGTGAGGAAGATCTGGCCTTTAGGATAGGCTGAGACTCAGGATAGGCTGACTAGAACTTGGGGATGAGCTAGCACTGGGAAGTAGGCAGGGAGATTAGTTTGGTGCAATGGACCCTAACACAAATGACAGAATGTGTGAACGAGGGTGCCAGTGGAGAAGCAGGTATAAAGGTGATTAAAGCTGGCTGAAAAAATTATGTATGTAACACATAAAAATTATTAAAAACATAAAATATATAAATAAAATTGAACAGTGAAAAAATGTTCTCATAGCTATAATTATCAGGCCATCAACTCCCCTGAATATTACCTACTGTGTGATACTTCAGTGAGTAGTTCTGCGTATTTCCTAAATTAATCAAAACATAATGGTGTGTGGAAATTATTATCCTCTCACTCGCACACACAGAACAAGTCATGTATGCATAAAGTAACCCTGCTGAAAGAGGTATGGGTAGGATTTGCACCTGAGTCCACTAGAAACTTCAGTCAGGCCGCTCCTACACCCCTCACTGTTTTGCACCTCTGAGGTTCCATGCTTTACTCTAATATGACTTTGTTATTTAAATGAGAATAAGACTTACTGTGTCAGTCACTTGATCAGCAATGACTTCCTTATTCTAGTATACATGCTTTAGCTCATCTTTCTGCTTCTATCAGCATATGCTCTGTTTTATAATCAGACGATAACATTATCACACAAAATGCCAATCCTGATGCTTTGCACTTAGTAGGTGCTTGGCCAGCATTTTTCCGGTAGATGAGTCTTAAAGTAAGCATTCAAAAGTGACCTTTTTATTTTTATTTTATTTATTTTTATTGACATTTTGTATATTTCATACATCATTTTTCAGTTCAATTTGGATACATTCCCCTCTCCCTGCCCTTCCTCTCTCCCCAGTTTATGCATTCTGCCATACATGTCTTGCATCTTTCTTTCAGTGTTTCCAAGGATTTTTTCTGCAGAGGCTTGTTGTTTTGAGCAGAATTTAATTGTATCAGTCAGTTTTTTGACCCAGTCCTTATGTTGTTGTTGTTGTTCCCTCCCCTTTGTACTACTCCAAATCATGTCTCTTTAAACACATATATATCAAAATTATGACCTTTGGGAATAAACTGTATGTTAATTCCAAAATATGGTTTGGGGTTCACTTTTTTCCTTTTAATTTTATATCACTCTAGAATATCAATACATATCTTCCACCATTATATGGTAATTACAATGTCTGAATATAAGTGGTAGGTTGATTCTAGAGCCTGTTAAGAGAGTCACATTGTGACAGCACAGTTGCTTTCAGATACAAAGAAATATAACAATAAAGTTGCTCAGTTTGCCCGCCAACTGGGGATTTGCTGTCAGCATCCACATATGAGGGAAACCATTTGCCTTTTTTTTTCTGGACTTAGCATAATGGCTTCATGTTCCATCCATTTACCTGCAAAGTTCATGGTGTCATCTTTCTTTACTGCTTCATAGAACTCCATTGTTATCCAGTCATCAGTTGAGGGGCATTTGTGTTGGTTCCAGCTCTTCGCTATTGTGAAGCGAGCTGCAATAAACATAACTGTGCATGTATCCTTGCCTTAGGATGAGTCTTGTGGATCACACCCAGGAGTGATGACTGGGTCAGGTGGCAGGGTCATTTTGAGTCTTTTAAGGATTCTCCACACTGCTTTCCATAGTGGTTGTAGGAGTTTACATTCCCACCAGCAGTGCATGAGTGTTCCCCTTTCCCACAACCTCTCCAGCATTTGGTGTCTTTTATTTTCTTGATCTTGGCCAGTCTTATTGGAGTGAGATGATACCTTAGAGTAGTTTTATTTTGCACTTCCTTAATTATTAATGCTGTGAGCATTTCTTTTTTTTTTTTTTTTTTTTTGGTCTTTCTAGAACAGGGTCTCCCTGTAGCCCCAAGCTGTCCTGGAAACTCACTTCTGCTAGACCAGGTTGGCCTTGAACTCACAAAGGATCTGCCTGCTTCTGCCCTGCCTCCCAAGTGCTAGGATTAACAGCAGTGCAACCATGCCTAGCTTTTTTTTTCTTTTTTTTTTTTTTTTTTTCTTCGGTTGAGCATTTTTTTAAATTTATTTATTTCTGTATGTGTATGAATGTACTGTCTGCATGCAAGTTTGTGCACCCGTGTCGTGCAATGCCGCGGAGGTCAGAAGAGGGTCTCGGATTCCCCTGGAACTGGAGTTCTCCTGGAATTGGAGTTTCAGACGGTTCTCGGCCGCCATGTGGGTGCTGGGGATCGAACCCGGGTCCTCTGCAAGAGCGGTCAGTGCTCTTAACTGCTAGGCCATCTCTCCAGCCCGATGTTGAGCATTTTTAAAGATGTTTCTCAGCCATCTTTACTTCCTTACTGGTGAAGTGTCTGTTCAGCTCTTTACTCCATCTTTTGAGTAGGTCATTTGCTTTCTTCTTTGTTTTTTTTTTTTAAGTAATCTATATATTCTGGATATTAATGCTCTCTCAGATGTATCAGTGGTGAAGGTTTCCTCCCACTCTGTGGGTTTTCTCTTCACTTCCTTGATTGTTTCTTTAGCTGTATAGAAGCTTCTGAGTTTGATGAGGTCCCACTTGTCTGCTGTTGACCTTATTTCCTGTGCAGCTATTGTTTAGTTTAGAAAGTCTTTGTCATCTTCAGCAAATCGATCATGTTGGCAAAACTGGATCACCATTTGTAGAAGAACAAAATTAAACTCCTACATCTTACCCTGTACAAAATAAACTCTAAGTGGATCAAAGATCTCAGCTTGAAACCTGAAACCCTGAAGGTGATAGAAGAAAAATTTGGCAGCAACCTACAAGACATAGGCATAGGAAAAGACTTTCTAGACCTTTTTATTTTTTTTTAAAGTATGGAGCCAAAGCAGAAAGACTTTTATTCAGAAATAGAGGAAGACAATTGCATTTTATTTCTTTACTTTCATCTTTCCAAATTTACATTTTGACTATAACCATAAACAGACTTTCATATTGATTTTTGTTTCTTGTTATATTATTTACATACAATATAAAGTGGTTGCTATATTGTCACTTTCATTTGTCAAACAGAAAATGAGATACTACTCAAAAAGGGAACTGATACCGAGGTATTTTAAATGTGAGGAGGCATCTATCATAGGTTGATTTTTAATTTAGTTTTACATTGACTTTTATAGAGGAAATTCATTAGGTTTCTACCACTGCAGTACAGGCACTTTTAAACTTCCTTGCTTTGCTCACTGCTAAAAAGATGCAATCATAGCTATTTTGAAGCTTAATACTGATTGGGGTGCCTTTAAATATTTTAAAGTGAAAACTGAAATGAAAGCTCTTTTAGGTTGAGCCACCATCCAATACAAGGAAAGGTTTAACTTCTTTACTTGTCCCTTTCCCAGGAACGAAATCTGTATTCATGGTGTAAGGCTTCTTCTGAAGTGCTCGGAGAATCAGAGAAAATGGCCCATTTTCATTTTAATGAATCATGCTGGAGAATAAATTTACATGATGTTAATACTGAGACCTGGAAGATGGTTATGGTATAATGCTCATAATAAAGGATTTAGGAACCATGACAGTTCTGGGGTATGAATTCTGGTAAGCCACTCATGTGTGACTTTGGATAAGATACTTGAGCTCAGGGCTCTACAGTAAATTGAGATGGAAAGCCAGGGAGAGGCAGCACAGTGCTGCAAACCAACTCTGCAAGGCCAAAAGAAAATAAACAAGGCATAGAGCTTTGCTCTCCTTTGCACCCTGGAACTTTCTGCACATCAAACAGCCTTGCATACTCTGCATCATTGCTAGTGGGCTGTGCTCTAGATGCAACTGACAGCAATTGAAAGGTTTTTCCACTAAAGATAAGGAGATGTAATCCTACTCTAGGCAGCCACAAGGCTAACTGCAAACATTGCAATAGTGTGCTAGGCTCTATCTCTTCTTTTTTCTCAACTATAGAATCGTCAGTAGAGTATATTTAACAACAATATCAAAGAGGAATATGAAGGGGAAACCCATAACTATGGATACAGAGTGAAGATGAACTCAGAAGTAAAAAGAAGAACATAGAAGTAAATACTAGGATCCAGTAAACAAAGCTGGATTAGAGAACTCCAGCATACAAATATATGAATCTAATCACAAGGCTTTTAAGGGCAGACTTATTTTTTTTTTGAGACAAGGTCTCCCTGTAGCCCCAGATGGAACTCTCTATGTAGACCAGGGTGGCCTTGAACTCATCAAGATCTGCATGCCTTTGCCTCCCTAATGCTGGCATCGAAGGCCAGCGCCACCATGCTCCTCTTAAGGGCAGACTTTTAACCTCATTGCAGACTACTGGCTCAGCATGCAATCAGTACTCCAGACAGTTCTGTATTACAAAGGATTTATGTATATGGTTGCTGCCCATTTCCTAAATACAATGGATGCAAAGACACTTTTAAAAGGCTGCTGTGATGTTTAGGAGATTGTTTTATTTTGATGTGTGTCAATGTCTTCATTAGGAAAATGGAAAGCCATCCAATTCTACAGACCATTGTAAAGATCAAAGGACTTACAAAAAAGTGAAATTTCCTATTTTCCTTAAATGTGCATCTTTGGTCAATTAAAATTATAATAATATCATTAAAAAGGAACGGTTAAATAAATGGCCATAAGATTCATTGACAGTTATCCACAACCAAAAGGCATTTATGGTTCTGGTACATTCAGTTGTCTATTTGATTTGTTTTTTGCCTTCATTCTTCTTATGCAATCATCAGTGATCTGGTGAAAGGCATATTAAAGCATATTTCCCTTCAAAAGTCATAGATGAGCAAAGATACTCCAATTATCCTCTCATTTTCCCTGTCCTTTCTAGAAAAAGAGGTCCTTCTGACTAGGTTTTCTATTGAGTCATGGTTTATGTGGGATTATTTCAAATCACTGATTATCAAAATTACTTATAGTCATGAAATATTGGTATGACATCTCTTGTCTTTTTTAATTTACTTATTTTGGAGTGCATATCACCTTTATTTTTTAAAATATTTTATTGAACGTTTGTAAACTTCATATAACAGTTCTTAAATATAGACCTCCCCTATTCCTTTTATTGCTGAGATAGGAAGGTTGGTTATGGTAGCTGAGGGATAAAAGCCTTTTATCATCATTATCAGACATAGGGTGCACATACATTATAGTAGGGGCCATGCTATTAGGGAGCCACCCCAGTCCCTTACACAAGGAACAGGTCTTAGGTTTTCTCATGCCATTTATTCTTCATGGGAACTACCTCAGACTACTTTTGACCCACACGAGGGCATGTGCATTGAGATACTTTTGCTTTGTTAGCATATAGGGTTATAATTTTTACCTATAGTCAAAAAGATAATTTTGTTTTAATAAAAAATGTAAGATAAAAATTAAACATCATCTACTTGATTAGATCTGTGAAAAAAATAATTGAAGTTTACATCTCTTCAACATTCAAACATTCCCCATTAGAAAGAAAATTCAATTCTCAACCTAGGAAATCAGAAATATATAAACATACATTTGCATTGATATATTTTATTAATAATGTTAATTTATATAAATTATATTCTGTAAAATTAGTTTCTCTGGGTAGGAACTCTAGAGGGGAAAAATCTAGATAATTAACCAAGGAGAAAAGTTTTGTCTGTTTTTTTGGGAAAAAATACAAAATAACTCATTCATGTATTTCCTAACTTTCCTTGAGTCAAGCAAGACTCCACCGTCAGCACCAGCTATACCTCACCTGCCTGGAAATACTGTGCAGCAGAGGCAGCCATATGCCTGTATATCCCAAATCTAATTGGCTATTGGCTCTCTCCTTGGAGGAATAACCCATGGCTGATGCCACAAGCTTACATCCTCTACAGGTTAGGGGATGTTATAAGCCACAGTAAGACCCTGTCATATTTAACAGGAAAAAAATGTAACTCATGGATTAACATATCATCCAAACATATGTGTCTATACCAAAGTAACCTACCATAACTATTAGTGCTGTTTAAATAACTATATATCTAATTGCTTGTGCTTCATTAGTAGGATCGAAAGGTTATTCCTGCACAAACTGTCAGCCCATGAAAGGAAACAGCCAGAATTGACCAGAGTCCAAGACAACAGCTCCAGAGAGAGTGGACTGTTTTGCTTCTCATCCACCTGCGCTGCTTTTCTAAGCCTAGGGAACAATCTGCGGAAGAGGGGGCATGGTAGAATGTAAGGGCTGCGATTGGGGTGAATGGTGAAACTACAGCAATGTAGTCTGGACACTCATTTGATCAACTTGATTGAACATACAACCCCTCACCCCCCGCTGGATGGTGGGGCTGTGGGGGTTTGGGCACAACAGCCTGCAGATTGGTTTTGCATGAAGGATGCTTGTACTCATGGATTATCACTTATAGCTAAAAAATGAAAAAAAAAAACTGAGAGAAAGATGCAGGACAGTTATGGCAGAATGCATGATCTGGGATGGGATGGGGGTAGGGGGGAAGGGAAAGGGAAATGTGCCTGAACTGAATTGGAAAATGATGTATGAAATGCACAAAGCATCTATAAAAAATGTTAATAAAAAAAATATGATAAAAATTAAACATCATCTACTTGATTGGATCTGTGAAAAAAATAATTGAAGTTTACATCTCTTCAACATTCAAACATTCCCCATTAGAAAGAAAATTCAATTCTCAACTAGGAAATCAGAAATATATAAACATACATTTGCATTGATATATTTTATTAATATGTTAATTTATATAAATTATATGCTGTAAAATTAGTTTCTCTGGGTAGGAACTCTAGAGGGGAAAAATCTAGATAATTAACCAAAGAGAAAAGTTTTGTCTGTTTTTTTGGGAAAAAAATACAAAATAACTCATTCATGTATTTCCTAACTTTGTAAAATATTAATCTCCAATTATGATGGTTCTAAGGAAGAATATGCAATAACTTGGGTTTTTGGCTTTATAATTGCACTCATTCTGATGCCAAGGTTATTGTGGTTGGAAGGTGGAGAGAAGACACACCTCCACATTCAAAGGAGAAGATAACTGATGAAATAAACACTGGCCCTTTTAGGGAGAGTGAATAAGCTAGACACAGAAAGACAAATAACCCACATCTTATATGGAGAATCCAGACATTAAAAAATGAAAAGGGATAATGCTATATGAAGGGAGGGTTAGAAGAAAGGATCATGTGGGGATAAACATGATCAAAGTATATGCATACATATGAAAATATAAAAATTCATTCTGTTGTACAGTTAACATACATGTGTAATAATAAAAAGGCACATTGATCTTAAAGTGTATGGATTACTTTTGCCCAGTATCTTAAGGCCCAACAGCAGCTGAGTAAGAAATCACCTTAGGAGCAGTATTTACAGCTGCAGGGATTATCTGTGGGGCTAGAGTTTACAGACAGCATATCAAATCTTTGTTTGTTTAATAAACCTAAGGCATAGTGCCAAATTGGTTAAATGTACCATGTCTGAATTTACTTGAGCATGTTACCACAGTGAAATTAAAGAATAAATGAAAAGGGAACTGATCCATTATAACTAGATGCAATAAAGGACAGCAGATTATATTGTAAACTTTTATCTATTTAACGTACACTGTGTGTGTCAGTCACAAACATGGTTTCTAAGAAAGTTCTTTACGTCCTCCTGACTGACTCAGATCTCTGTATTATATCTATTGATTTCCCTTAACATCTTCATCAATGAAACCCTATTTTTAATCATTCATTATCTTCTACATTGTATATTTCATCCATATATATGAATGGGAGGAAGCAATTCTTGTTTGTTATACAAAGAGCATGAATGTTTATAAAGAATTAAAACTCGAAAGCAATATTTACTGTAGTTCATTCCTGTTCCTCCCATCAAGCCAGACCCTGATTTAGAAAAGACAAACTATTCTCATTGTGGTCCTTACCCTCTGGAGGTGTGGTCTGATTTCAGTATGGAACTAAAGTACTTCAGTGTCAGGTTTCCTGTCTATAGCTCAACAGTGAGAAAACTGTTCCCTGTGGGAGCTCCTGGAGGAAATGGAGCTGTAAGGACACAAGTTCCATCATTTCATGAAATTTGCCATCCCTCAGAACTAGTAGGATTTTCCCCCCACAAACATTAAAGGAGACTGAATTGTGCCTATGCCTCAGAGGGGATTGAAACGAGGAAGGAAGCAGAAGGATCAGGAGAGTTGAGAAAAGAACTCTCATACCTTTATGAACATCAGCCACTTACAGGCCACAACATGAGGTCGGTTGATTTCAGCTGCTGGACTTCCTCTCTGCTTCTAGACCCCTCACTGACTGAATTTACAAAGGAGGAGGGCATGTCAGCCTGCAGAAGCAGTGACTGACAACTGGGTCAGGGTAGGCTGACTCTCATATCATTAGACTTTCTTACAGCTGGTGACATCTGCACCAGCTATTCTGAAAGTAGCAGAAAGACAAGAGTGCAGTGCAGTTGTGCTATTTGCTAAAATGGTCATGTGCCCTCTGCTTTCTAGACAAATTCATGTAATCTGGTTCAATCTGTATCTATATTTCATGTTTTCTCACCCAGTCTTCTAATATATACTACTATTTCGCTATCTTTAATGTGATCATGCACATTTCAGGTACAACTTTGGAAGTATATTTTGTTCTTAGCCTTCCAGAAGTCTTTCTCTTCTGACCTCTGGAAGACCTTATCTGCTCCTAACTGGGGCTATCAATCATGTTCACTCTGGATGTAGGGTTAATGGCTATGTGATCTAATCTTCAATGAACTCTTTGAATAAAGGGTTTTAGTCTAATTTACATTTGCATCTCTTAATCCACTTATCAGTGTAGGCACCTAGTAGATAGCTGTTTAGTAAATATACTTACTGAAAGTTGAGATGAATGTGAAGTTTGGGGATTCAATCTGTTTATTGCTCCAGTTTTGCACTGAATGTAGGCTATGGAGACATAGTCTCTCTCCCTGGACTCCAGCAGTCTTTCCTAACCTCTTTTCCTATTCTGTTTAAATCCCTTTCAGCTCAGGTACCCCTTGTCTCCCCAGCCCCACCCAAGCATCTCCTACTTGACCTAGTTATGGAAGAGGAATTAGGCAAGCAGCCTAGGGACCAGCAATCTTAGACTTTTATTCTCCCAAAGGTAAGCATGATTGAATATTGTTCTCTAGGTGGCAGAGAAGTGTGCTCTTGAAATTCCTTGACAACTCCAAAGAGGGGAAGCCCTAAGAAAAAAGATTTTCTTCTCTCTTTACAAGCCCCCGAATTCTGGGGCACTGATTGAAGATTCATTCTTAGAATTATCTTTGCAGTCCCCTGGTTTTTATCCCTACCCAGATACTGTCAACTCTTTCCTGAGAACAACATTCTCAATTTGGAACTACCTCAGGTTCCCAGGCCTACTGCCATAGATGGAACACATGCATTACCGCATGTGTGTTCAAGGGATGGAGCCAAGTCCAAGCCAGTTTTTCTCCAAGTCATATGACTTCCTGGACCTTCTTTTAAATTTTCATTTGCATGTCTGTAAAATAGATACTAATGTCTTCCTTGCAGAATTGCTGAGAGGATGGAATAAGAAAAAAGGGGCTAAATTGAATGCATACTACCTATAGCATGAAAATCCTGAAGCTCAAGAAACGGTCACACCTGTTTCCGTTCTAATCATATTCTTTTCTTCTTCCATAATATCACGATCCAACATATCTTCATTTGTTTTCTCCTTAAGGGAATTCTTTAAATTCATCGATTAACTTGAAGTTGTCCTATATAATTCTATCCATAACTGATCTCTTTCTCTTTTCTGTAAATGTCACTTATTTTCTTTAGGGTAGAAATAGAAATGGGACATCATATTCTGTATTCTTTCCTATTGCCTCTGTGTGATAAACTTAATTGTTAGATCTTTAAGGACAGGGTCAGAGTTTATGATCAAGTATTCCGTTGGGGGCTTAGCCTGGTGCTAACATACACAAAATAAACAATAAGGGTTTACTGGCCAGGCAATTAAAGAAAATACTGAAAGACAAAAAGTTGTACATTCTTTACTGGAGTGACTCTAAGTCTTCCCAGTTTATTATTGTTCCTGAGTGCTAATGTTAAGTGTGACAAAATGTACACAACACTGTTCCTACAAGGATCTTTTGGAATCATGATGTATCTTTCATCTTTTGTAGTTAAATGTCATCACAGCCAAATGTAGTGATGTCATAAAATGCAATCAATTATCATAACAAGTTGTCTGCACTCAAATCACTCAAGATGCGGTTTCTTGACATCTTGCCATGCCCAGGTTCTTCCTCTAATGTGTGTGACATAAGCTAATTACATGTTTTCTGTGTGAAAAAGAATCAAGGAAATCTGATCATTGAGGTATAAACATCAGGAGTAGCTAAAAATGATGTATAATCTTTTCCCATTACATTCAGGATAAAATTCAGACATGGGCATTTGCATATTAATTTGTTACAGTCTTAATCAATCCTGAAAATGCCTGTCTTCAAAGCTTAGGTGGCACAGGTAGCTGAACAGCTGAGCTAGAAATTGAATAGAGCAGGTATGATGGCCCAAGTGTCTCATTAGTTATACACAGATTTATTTTATAAGAAAGACTTCATTGGCCTGACAAGAAGTTATTCATCTACATTTTTAAACTTGGCAAGACATTACCAATTTCATGGTTCTATTCCTGTCACTCAGAATGCCATGAACTCCAGTGCTCTGTTAATATGTTAGAAATATTACATGTGGGAGACAGCAAAAGCATCATCTGTGTCATACACTCAAGCTGTGTATTCTTTCCTCTCAGGTCCTTTGGACGTTGTTGTCAACTCCCTGCTCCCCAGACTCTGACTCTAAGTACTCTTGCACCTGGAGAAAGGCTTAAAGGTTTTTGACAACCAATTCATGGTGGCACTTGTGGTAGGGTCCCTCATGGGTAGCTGTTTAATGTCTTGATGGCTATTTAACGGCTTCTATCAAAAATCTATTCCTGAATGGCAGTGACAAACCCCAGATAACTACAAGTAACACAGTAATATAAACCATAGAGATTATCAATACAGTAGAACAGTTATCAAAACAGTTCTGCCCAATACTTTCCCCCCGGTCCATATCCTTCAGCTCTATATCACTACCTAATTTAGTAGCTTTGTAATTACATGAAGGTAAGAAATGAATAAAGCTTTATGAGAGAGAGAATGGGGGAGCACACAACTTACACTGCTTATCTGCAATCAAGTAAGCAGCTTAGTCGTGCATTTTAAATTAAATCCTTATTTTAATAGCTAAACACAAAGAGCAAACACTCAGCAAGTGCAATGTCTCTGTAACATTTGCTGGAAGACTTTCACATGCTAAAGTTGGCATTCTGGTTTTATTATGGCACTTTATAAGCAATAAGATTACATTTCTTCCATTTTTTCAAATGTAATTCATCTGAAAGAAAATATTAATTTGGAGGTTATTATCACCGTATTGAATTTCAAAGTCATTCTCTAGCTTGTTAAAACCCATGAACTGCTATGCCCATTTCATGCCAAAGTATCTAAAACCTGGGGAAGGGGAAAAAGATAAAATTCCCAAAGTCCAAGGCTATCCATATGCTGAAACTCTGTCCTTTTTCCAGGAGACAGGTATTCCTGCTTCTTCTTAACAATTTGTTTTTCAAGATAGTTTAATTGCTTCCTCTTAAATGTTTCCTAAACATATAGCTAGCTTTCTCAACTGGAGATGTAAACAACTGAAGTACTTGCCTAAGATTTGAACAGTCAACTCTTGGATCATCTCATGGTAAAGATGGGATCCAAGAATTAACATTCTCAGTGTCCTGGAACTCGCCTTGTAGACCAGGCTGGCCTTGAACTCACAAAGATCCGCCTGTCTCTTCCTCCCAAGTGCTAGGATTAAAGGTGTGCACCACCACGCCCGGCAGGCTTCTTTTATATTACCAAATGACAACTTATATGTACTAGGCATGGAGTATTTATATATGATTGATATACTACTTAGAATTTAAAGAAGAATTCTAGGAACTATGTAAATGATCAAGAAAATAATATTTCTTTTCCTAAGGGCCTTCACCAAAAGGTGTTCATTTTCTAATCCCCAAACTACAAATTTACAGATGTGAATAAAGGGTTTGAGATGGGATTCTCCTTGAATATCTAGCTGAACCATTCAGCTAGAAGGCAGTGGATCAAGTTAGTGCAGATGGAATGACATGGACTTAAACCCATGGACTAAGGAATGTGAGTTTTCTTAGGGAAAGAGCTTACTCCTTGGGTCATCAAGAAAAGCAGGTTTTCAAATACCTTCATAATGCACTGAAAGAGCCTGTGGTGGTTTGAATGAGAATGTGCCCCATAGGCTTCACATATTCAGACATTTTGTCCCCAGTTGGTGGTGCTTTTTTGGGAGATCTTAGAAGATGTGGCCATGCTGGAGGAAGTACGACACTGGGGGTGGGCTTAGTGCGTTCAACAAGCCTTGCAGTCTCCAGTGTTTCTCTCTTGACTTCCTGTGCTCACTGGAAGCTGCTCCAGTACCGGCCACCATGCGGCCATGCCACAATGGACTCTTAATTCCCTGGAACTGTCAATGGTAAACTCAAATAAACTCTTCCTTTTATAAGTTCCCTTGGTCATGGTGGTTTTATCACAGCAACAGAAAAATGACTGATACAGAGCCACTGGGGGCTTCCCACCTCCAGAGCTATTAAGATAACAAAGCTTATGACAATATGCCATTTCAGCAATAGGAAACCAGGAAACATTTCTCAGTTATAAGTTAACTTTGGAAAGCTTCTTTTGATTTTTTTTTTTTTTTTTTTTTTTTTTTTTTTTTTTTTTTTTGCAGCTGCCTTTTGGGTAGACAGATGAACATCTCTACTGTGCCTTGAACTGTCCTCTAGCTTTTCTCCTTGACTAAAGATATTTGAGACAGATATACTTGCTTTGGGTGTCCTGCTTTCCTGCCTGTGTAGTTTGCTGATGAGAAATAAACATCACAGAAAGGGCATGCTTTGTAGATGATATAGTAAGTGGAGAGGACAATTAGGATGTAGAGAGGGAGACTAAAGCTTCAGTAGTGTTTAATTATTTGGAGGTGGTATTATTGTGAATTCTTCATCATAATGAAGGGCACATTTTTGGTATTTCTTAATAGACTCTCTTGTTTCTAAGTACCATCCTGTATTTCATCATACTCTAGCGAGCTAAATACACCTTATCTCTCAGAAACAACCATGTAGAAGTAGCCATGTAGAAAATAACACAAGAACTTATGTGGATCCAATAGTGCAAGACTTCAACTGCATAAAAGTTTCTTCTTCCTTAGTAGGGGCTTCACAGGAACCTGACAGAGAGACTGCACCAATAGTAAATTCTATCATTTGATGGTGCACCAACCAAGGCCCGGCCGGATCTTATCTGTCATGTTTAGACCAACTGGTGTACCTGTAGCTCAAGGTAAAGGTTTCTGTCAGTACATTTTTACCCCCTGAAGTAGGAATTTGTCTCTTTCTTCTACACCAATTCCTGGAACCCTACCCCTAAGCTTTATCTTATTGGTATATAATTATTAGTCATAACAATTCTTTACATTCCTATGTTTAAATTTGTGAACTTTGCTATTCTAAGTGGCTACTTAAATTTTTTATCATATTTATTTATGTGATTTGGGGTAGGTGCATGCCATGGTGTGCATATGGAGGTCAGAAACCACTTCCAGGAGTCAATTCTCTCTTTCTGACATGTATGTTCTAGGGATCAAGTCCAGGTCATTATTTACCCACTAAGTCATCTCCCTATCTCATTAGTGGTTAATTTTAAATCTGTTTATTGGCTGGAATGCAGATTTGTTACTTCTTTTAAATAGATGTATGGAAAGAAGGATTACAAAGAGATCTAATTCTGGGTTAAATTTAGGAGGATGTCTACTCAGAGTAAGACAATCAGGTGAAACTGGGTCTTAAGACAGATACTCACTGGCATTCTATGAGCCCTTTCCACATATACAGGGGGAAGAGTTCTCTCTCTCTCTCTCTCTCTCTCTCTCTCTCTCTCTCTCTCTCTCTATGTGTGTGTGTGTGTGTGTGTGTGTGTGTGTGTGTGTGCTGGCACTTGTGGGCCTGTTAAATATGCCCATCTCAGAATTTACTTTGCCTTTAAGCTATTTATGGCTGAAAAGGGTTCACTCTGATTGAAAAGAAAAAGAAATAATATTCAAATTTGAGAAGTATCTTTTAAAACAGAATATTGTTTATCAGAGATTATGTTCAAAAATTAAGCAGGATTTTATTTGTATTCATTTAAAGCTCTTTAAATGCATCTTGTGATTTTAATGTTTCATTAAGAAAGTGTTTGGTACATCCTCCCCCAGTTTAATAACCATTGGATTCATCCTTAAGAATTATTATACTTTCTATTTCTGTCTTGATTTGCAAAGGGCATGGTAATCAATAATAACTGTAAAATAATGCAGAACAATTAGTTTTTCCTGCATGCTCATAATTTGTGTTGACATCAGTTGGCATTAGGTAATGCATATATCTGAGACAGGGAAATTAAGCTGCCAATAATTAAGTTCAGAGTCACTGCTATTATTTTACCAGTTTTTGCCTCAAGTAAAGGATTTCTGAAAATGTTGGATTCTAGTACATGCTTTGAGGCTTCGCTTCAAAAATGACAGCATTTTCCAGCTAAAAATATTAGGACTAGGCTGATTTTATACATCTATTATCTGGTCTTTGAACTTGCTGTCCATTTTATCATTAAGCCAAAATGCCATGAAGGTTTTATAATTTTTAATTAGCCAAGAAAGACTGGAATTCCATGTTTTCAGTGCCATCGATTATAGACAGTGAAATATTTTGCACATGTAGGTGTGGAAACCACAAGCTGTTCCTACTTCAGGACAGACACTGGAATCTACTTTGTATCTAGATGCTCTTCTTTAGAAGCTCCTTAGGGGATAGTTCATGGGTATGGTATGGTAGTGAGGCCTTAAAGATGTTTTGAAATAATAATTGTCATTGAATTCATTGATGGAATGTATAATTTTCTTCCTTGTCCTGAAAAAGAATTCTAAATGTGTGACTTTAAATAAAAAATAGGGCCATGAACTATTCTAATTTTATTGTTAAAAGTTTTTCTTAAGACCTGGAAGCTAGCTCAGTTGATAAAGGTTTTGGAATGCAAGGGTGAGGACTGAAGATCAGTCCACAGAATATACCTAAAAAGCCAGGCATGCTGCTGGGCTGTGGCCAAATGTATAATTCCAGAGACAGGTAGATCCCTGGTGATAACCTGGCAGCTCACCTAAACTACAAAAGGAGCTCCAGGCTAGTCAGAGGCCATGTGACAATGTGGTGAGTACCTAAGGTATTACACTCAAGGTTGGCATCTGACTGCTACATGCATACACAGATACATGTGTAGACACATGAATCTGTACACACAAGGGATGCACACTTGCAGATGCACAGACATACATATAGACACACATTCACTGAAGTATTAAATTATTGTTATAGGAAAGCAAATAGGCCTAGAATTTCTCTGCACCAAAAGAAGCATAGAAAATAATTGTTTAAAACAAAACAAAGATAAGAAACAACATAAATTCTTGTGATATAGAGACTTGGATAGCTAGTTTACTTTTAAGATCAAATAACTTCCCCAAATGGTGCTAAGAATAAGCGGCAACTCCGTATCATTTGTTCAACATCTGAGTTCTAATAAAGGCTGGTTAGTCATAAGTACCTTACTTAAAATATAACATATCTGAGAAATAATTATCAAGATTTTTATAAGTCACAATGAATAAATAATCCATACTTTGAGATTAAAATGTTCAGAAGTCCTGTGACCAATTTAAAATGTTCGTGGGCGCATTAGTGGCAGACTTGTCTCTGCTGTAACCCCACAAGCTACCAAGAGGTTTTCATAATGAGAAGTGATAAGAAGTTATATTTATGGGAACTGGAGATACTGCTCCATAAAAAAATCTTATTGACAGGAAAAAAATTGGATGTATGTTCCACAGCTTTAAAAAAAGTGGCTGATATTCTCTTCCATATAGGCTAGGGTTCAATCACCCATTAGTGTTATAATTTATCATTATAATATTAATTGGATCTTTGTCATTTTTAAAGAACAACTAGAAACTTTGACAGAAAGAGATTTTTTTCAACTGGTTAAAATTTTTATCTACATAAATATAGATGAAGAATTAATAGCAAGCAACATAAATATGACTGGATTTATTAATTTATCACTAAAAGTTTTTGGAGAGAAGAACATGATTTAGAAATAATTATTCATTTAAAAATATTCTTCACATGACAAACTCTTTACAAATTCACTTTGTAAATTTAGAAACGAAATTTCATTTTTACAAACAATCTTGTTTGAAGAAAAACAATTTTAAATTGTTAAAAGCAGTCCTAAGAGCAAGGAGCTGGAACCAATCCAAGTGCCCCTCAACTGATGAGTGGATAGAGAAAATGTGGTACATCTACATAATGGAGTTCTATGCAGCAGTAAGGAAAGCTGCCATCATGAACTTTGCAGGAAAATGGATGGAGCCAGAAGATATCATACTGAATGAAGTAACACAGTCCCAGGAAAACAAACGACAAATGGTATCCCTCATCTGTCCATGCTAGCACCAATTGCCTAACTGTATGGCAACCTGAGCAATGTTAATGTAATCTGAAAACAACTGTGCTCTTATATTGTAGAATCCTCTAAAAATAAATAAATAAAAATTAAAAAGTATTCTAATAAGCAAATGTACTTTTATTTTCATTTTTAGTGTTATGGCAAACGGAATGTTTGCTAAAGAATAGAATTAATGGATTTGCAAGTACACTGCATTTTGCAAATAAAATAGTAGCTCAAAGCAACATTTAAAAAAAATAACATAAGGAAATCATATGGTTTTTTTATCTGTAGGTATTTATTGAAATTATTTTTTAAAATGATCTGGACATTACTCTGCCTGAGAAATCCCTTCATTTGTTTATTCAAAGTACACTCACCACACTGTGCACAGCATGTTTTGTAAAAGATTGAAAGTAAAGAAATACCACAATAGAATTATGCAGATTTACTTGTAATTCCAGCTTATTGTTTCCTAATTCATGATTCATATGATCTTATCTACTAAGCCAAAACTTATGAAAACCATTCATTCTTCAGTATTATCCCTTATCAGGAATGCTGACAGACATACTTGCAAGTAATCATTTTCCAATTGTGCCAATTCACCTAAACAATTCGAATAAATTTTAAGATGTAACAGATGTCTCCAATTGACCTAAGCATGCAGTCTTCTTTTAGAGACCATTCAGCTGCTCATTTAATCTCCCAATGGAATGAATGGTAATTACAGTTTTAAGTGGTTTTGTAATGTAACAGAATAAATAAGATCACAGGTTTATCACTTTTAAATTCTATTTCATGATGTGAAATGACCACCATTCATTTTCATTTTATTCTTTGAAAACTTCATACATGTATTTAATGAAACATGATGATATCCACTCTCCATTTCCTTCCTCTAGCTCTCTTGAGATCTTCTCCACACTCCTTCCAACTTCGTGTCCTCTTATTTTTTTAACTTACTGAACACAATTAGTGCAGCCCATATGGGTGTAGGGCCATCCACAGAGCATGTGGGGTCTAATAGTGGCCCCCAAATAAGAAGGCGGATCTTTGTGAGTTCAAGGCCAGCCTGGTCTACAGAGCAAGCCCCAGGCCAGCTGGGACTAAAAGGAAACCCTGTCTCAAAAAAGACAAAAAAAAAAAAAAAAAAAACAACCCAATAAAGATTCTCTGGACCCAGCAATTATCGACTGCCAATAACTTCTCAGTTACAGCAATTAATTCAGAGAATTAAAACTGGCCAAAGTGCTGAGAATAAGTGACTGCTATTGTTGAGCCTTAAATGGGTGATTTTCCCATCTCTCCCCACTGTCTGTTAGTCCATCCATCCTTCTGTTCCTCTCTGCCTCCCTCTCTTTCTTACTATTGTCCTTCCTGCTCTCCTGCTTTCCTGCCTTCCATCTTAGGGATGGGATCTACAATATCATACATGCTAGATAACTGATCTAGCCTTGAGGCATATTCTAGCACTTTATTTTACTTATTTCTTTCTTTTTATTTTTGAGACAGTTTTACTGTGTAATCTTGGCTGGCCTGAAAGTCACTAGGTAGATCCAGCTGCCCTTGAACTCACAGAGATCCACCCATCTCTGCCTCCTGAGTGCTGAAATTTAAGGTGATTAAAAGCTTGCTTGTATATCAAACCTGGCATAGCCCTTTATTTTTTAATTGTCCTGTATCAATTTGTAGTTGAAGAAAGAACATTTATATTCAGAACTCATGCTGTCCTAAAATTTTTCTATATGATCTGAAGGAAATGTATCATTTGAATTTTAAGCATAATGCATTTATATTACAGTTCTATTTGGTCAAAACAACATTAAGTGAGAACAATACCCTGTTTAAAATGCATTTTGGAGAAAAGGGAATGCAGAAAAGGTCACATGTGTTTGGGGAATGACAACTTCATTTTCCCTAGTTAACCAAGACTTGAGAATAGCATATATTCTTTCAGACAATCCCTTTTCAGCTGTGTTTACAGAAACATTGCTAACTTGAAAATAAGTACTTGTCAATTTAGACAATAATTCACCTACACATTTAAAATACATTTTGAGATACAAAGGTACTTCAATAGAGATAATCTAATCTGCTTAAAAGTAAATAATCCTATTCAGTTGAAGACGTCTTTAATATCTAAAAAAACATGCAATTCTGTGCTTGCAACATAATAATATAAATAATAACTTGATAATGCTTTAGGCTATGAAGTGCTTCAATAATAATAATAATTTCAGAATGGGATTAAAATATTAGCCTGTGCTCTTTAAAATCAAAAGTGACTTTTTACAAGGTCACCACCCTGAAAAACAATCTCAATCCAAACTGTTTAACTAGAATCTTTAGAACTAGAAACTTTAGAATCTCTGTGTGGAAAACAACAACAGCAACAGCATTTTTTTCATTTAGTTTTTTGAAATACTTGTTCAATATAAAAATTAAATTGAGGATACAAACTTGAGCACACACAATTTCAGCCACTTTGGCAAAGGGTCTAAGAAGACTCAATGGAGAAAAGATAGCATCTTCAGCAAATGGTGTTGACAAAATTGGATCACCACTTGTAGAAGAATAGAGATAAACCCCAATAAAAATCAACTACAAATGGATGAAAGACCTCAACGTGAAACACAAAACACTGAAGATGATAGAAGAAAAGGTTGGCAGCAACCTACAAGACATAGGTGTAGGAGAAGACTTCTTAAATCAGACAGTTGCTGAACGGAAAGTGAGGATGACCATTGACAAGTGTGACCTCATTAAACTCAAAAGTTTCTGTACTGTAAAAGAAACAATCAGTGAAGTGAAGAGAAAATCCACAGAGTGGGAGGAAACCTTCACCAGTGATACATCCAACAGAACATTGATTTCCAGAATATATAAACTACTCAAAAAGCAAAGAAGAAAACAAATGACTCACTCAAAAGACGGAGTAAAGAGCTGAACAGAAGAGACTTCATAAGTGAGGAATTAGAGATGGCTGAGAAACATCTTAAAAATGTTCTCATTTGATCAACTTGATTGAACAAACAACCTGTCACCCCCCACTGGATGGTGGGGCTGTAGGTGTTTGGGCACAACAGCCTGCAGATAGGTTTTGCATGAAGGATGCTTGTACTCATGGATTATCACTTATAGCTAAAAATGAAAAAAAAAAACTGAGAGAAAGATGCAGGACAGTTATGGCAGAATGCATGATCTGGGATGGGGTGGGGGTGGGGGGGGGAGGGAAAGGGAAATAAGCCTGAACTGAATTGGAAAAAATGTATGAAATGCACAAAGCATCAATAAAAAACTAATTTAAAAAAAATGTTCAACATCACTAGTAACTAAGGAAATTCAAATTAAAGCAACTTTAAGATATCATCTCACTCTGATAAGACTGTCTAGGATGAAGAAAACAAATGATACCACATGCTGGAGAGGTTGTGGGGAAAGGGGAACACTCATCCAGTGCTGGTAGGAATGTAAACTCCTACAACTACTCTGGAAAGCAGTATGGAGAACTCTGAAGAGACTCAAGATGAGCTTACCACCTGACCCAGCCATACCACTCTTGTGTATATACCCACAAGACTCATCCTACTGCAGAGATACATGCACAGCCATGTTCAGTGCAGCTCTCCTCACAATAGCGAAGAGCTAGAACCAACCCAAATGCCCCTCAACCAATGAGTGGATAGAGAAAATGTGTTACATCTGCACAATGGAATTCTATGCAGCGGTAAAGAAAGACGGCATCATGAACTTTGCAGGTAAATGGATGGAACTAGAAGATATTATGCTAAGTGAAGTAACACAGTTCCAGAAAAGCAAACAATGAATGGTATCCCTCATTTGTGGATGCTAGCACCAAGCACTGAGTTGTAAGGCAAACTGATCAACATCAACGTTATATACCCCCTTCCCTGAAAGCAACTGTACTCTGATAATGTAAATTCTTTAACAGATTCTAGAATTAACCCATTACTTATTTTTAGACTTTGTTATCTTTGTATATGGGTGGAGGATAAGTAGGCATATTTTAGAGTAATATAAATTTAAAAAGGAAAAATGAGAATCTTGAAATATGATATGGAATTGACAGTTTGTGTACAGATGTTATAATTTTAGTATAGGTGTGATGTATATTATATGCATATGTTGAAGAGGTACAGATTAGAGGAAACAACAGCAGAGGAACAGGGACAGGGAAGAGACTGAAATAGTAAAATTCCACTAAGGACAATAATCCTCTGCTTTGAAAAAGCTTTGAAAAGAATCAGAAAAAGATACAGGGTGGGGATGGCAGGGTGCATGAACTCGGGAGGGGTGGGGGGCATTGAAGAGAAGATGAGTTTAGATTGGACTGAGAAACGATATATGAAATGCACATAACTTCAATAAAAATGTTAAAAATAATAACAGATAAAATATTAAAAAAATCAATGTTTGCCAAGTAATGAGTCTGTCATCCAGAGCGAAAATAATTTGATCAAAAAAGTTCTTACATCTGGCAAAGAAAGCTGCTAAAACAAGACTGTGCATTGTTGGGAGACCATAACAAACGTGTGGGTTTCCTTGTAGATATTTCCCCATTAGACAGTAATCTTAGGAACAAGCATGAACCAAGGTGTCACTGCGTTTTCTAATTCAGTCTACAGTAGGGAAGCTGAGTGAGAGACAGAGCTTCCTACTGCCCTTCTCTCTAGTGGATGCAAAAAGTAAAGTTTGAAAGTAAATGAAATTTAGCTAAGTTAGCAGATTAAAACTCACAATTCCCAAAGATTGTATTACTAGGCAAATGACACTTCTATGAAGGGCAAAATTTTGAAAGTGAGTCTTTTGTCAGCTAATTGTAACGATTCATTTTGTTTTGGAGCAAATATTTTAAAATCTTTATAGCATGTTAAGAAAAACGGTTAAGTTTTATTCAGCTTATTAAAAAAACTATAAAATGTTCAGACTATTTCAGTTAAATCACATTTAATAAAGTGTCTTTCTTAGTGGGGTATTTTATTTTTGAATTCCCCACAATGTCAATTTAAAAAAACTGTCATAACACTTAATATTCTCCAAAGACAACCAGATATCAGCTATAAAGCGTGCACCACTGTTGATGGGGGAAACATCACAGGCCTTGGCTGGTTTTCCTTCTCTTTTTTCATCTTTTTTATTTATTATTTTAGTGTTCACATTGAACAAATAATACATTTTCTTCTCACTAAAAATAAGAACTGAAGTTTTAGAAGATGTTTTCAGTTAAATTTAGTAGCCAAAAATATTTTTTGTTTGTATTGTTTGGTTAGTACCTGAGTAATACCTAGTTAGGTTTTACTGCTTAAGCGTAGGCAAGTCTATAAACTATGAACTAATTCCTTATGAAGCTCAGGGGCCTGGGAGTGTAGCCAAGTGTTAGAACAAGGAAGGTTGAGTTTAGTTTAGCAACACACACACACAAACACACACACACACACACACACACACACACAGGAACACATGTGTGCACAGACACACTACCACACACCAGGTTAGAATTACTTTATACTCGGGGTTGGAGAGATAGCCTAGCGGTTAAGAGCACCAACTGCTCTTGCAGAGGACCTGGGTTCGATCCCCAGCATCCACATGGCGGCTGAGAACCATCTGTAACTCCAATGCCAGGAGAACTCCAGTTCCAGGGGAATCTGACACCCTCTTCTGACCTCTGTGGCATTGCATGACATGGGTACACAAACCTGCATGCAGACAGTACATTCATACACATAGAAAATAAATAAAAATAAAAAAATTAAAAAAGAATTACTTTATACTCAACCACACACTTTTAAATACGAGTTTATTGTTACTCTTGCATCTCATATTTTTTGAGTAGACAATTCTTGGTTTTCCTAAACGTTTAGCCCAAAATGAGTTCAATTATACAACTGTGTAACAACAACTCAAATTGTCTGTTATTTGGTAGTTTCAGATGGCCCTCATACACAGCCCCACAACTTAAATTGGCTTCAGTAATTTAAAAAATTATATAAAATTAATTATCAGCTGCTTCACAGGTATTTGAAAGGAAAAGATTCTCTTAACACGTTCTCAATATGACATGTAGAATTATAACATAATATTCCACTGCGTTGCTACCCAATTGACTGAGACATTAAAAGCACATGGATACGTGTGTTCATTTTAAGTTTAATCATTCCTAACTTCTGTTTGTATATTTTAATTGAATTTTGTGTATATCATACACAACATCTTAATCATCTTTATTCTCTCTTCCCCATCATCAAAGAAGCTCCTTTTGTAACAGACAGAGACTATTACAAAGTTCCACAGAGAGATTAAATGTCCGTGAGATGCCCAGACCTAAGCGACATATCTATAATGGAACCTGTATACCTAAGGCTCATGGAACATAGTAGAACAAGGGGTAAAGAGACTATCTACACATCTCTCAACTCTCATCAATGAATCAATGATGCCCCCTCATGCAACAAAGGGCAATGAACATAAAGGCCCACAAATGGCCCAAATCTAGAGAATAAGTCTGCAGAGTGAGGGTCTTTAGATAGGACTCCTATATTAACCTTCACCTACCCAGGGCTCAGAGACCATTGCAGAAGAGGGGGGCAGAAAGATTGTAAGAGCCAGGGGAGAAGGTGCATGACCTTATGGAAATAGTCTTACAGGCTCCCAGGACCTTGCTCAGATGAACCTACAGCAATGATGACGGCATGCACGCAACCCATACAAACTCAGGCAGACAAAAATCCAGCATAAAATTGGGGAAACTGGCAGCAGACCCAAATCTCAGCCAAAGAACTATCCCTCACTTCTTTAAGAGGAACCCTCCCCATTGGCTTATTCTACCTTAAGGAATTCATGTCCTCCAAATATTTAATGACTTGATCATGATCACAGCTCAGAACAAACCAGTCTTTGATAATGTCATATAGTAATTTCCTCTGAGAAAAAAGCCTTCTATCTTGGAGGGAAGCTGGGTAAAAAACCAGCACATTTTTAGAGGAGGCGAAACAGTCCATCCTGCAGGAAAGCTCATTAAACTTACAAAGTAACAGCTTACCAGGCGTGATAGCACATGCCTTTGGTCCCAGCACTCAAGAGGCAGAGTTAGGTGGATTTCTGTGAAATCAAGGCCAGCTTTGGGTGGGCTATAACATTTTCCAGGCTAGCTGAGGCTACGTAGTAAGACCTTGTCCAGAAAGGAAAAAATAAAGAAAACTGAATAGATTGAGGAAGTCCCTAAAATTGACGAGGTTTGTAGGTCCTTCCCTTCCCACACACATGCCAGAAGAACTGCCTAGAAACACTTTTGGACAACATTTTTTCTTAATTATACACTATATTAAGTGAAGAGTAAAGATAAAGCTTGTAAAATTTTGTCCCATCCACAGACAACTGCTTCATGTGCTTACAAAGGAGCAGTGTAAGTTTGCATGTATAAGGTGCACATTCAAAAGATCTACTAGCTCCCTGGAAGAAGCAGAGGTCACTGAGCTGTCTGTGTTGGCTCAGCCGTGCAAGTATCTGCAGGCAATGCAGGAAGCTTCAGGTTTCCAGGTCTGTGACCTATTACCCATGCTGTGTTGCTCTTTTGGGTGATACAGCTCTCTTTGAGTCCTTTCTGTGCCCGTAACAGCTCACCCATGTTTCTGGAAGGAACCCCCAAAAGCTCACTGGTTCACCAAGCTGGACTTTGGTGATGTCCTTTCTTTGGTCTGTCAATGATTTCCTATCTGGGGTGAACAGATATTTGTCCATGCCTTCCCAGGATTAGTGTCACAGAACAGATAATAGCTCAGGGTCTTACTTTCATTATTATACAGCCTTAGAACATATGATAATGTTTATTTTTTTCCTGTTATATGTGACAAGGTTAGTGTTCAATAATGCTTATGAATCAACAGTTTGGCAAACTGATCAATGGAAAAATTAGTGGACAGTTCTTAGTTTTTCAAACTGCTCTTGTATGTATTACTCAAGAGTATTAAAAATATATACAACCTAGCACTTGGGAAGCAGAGGCAGGCGGATCTCTGTGAGTTCAAGGCCAGCCTGGTCTACAGAGTGAGTTCCAGGCCAGCTGGGGCTACAGGAGATCCTGTCTCAAAAACACCAAATACACACACACACACACACACACACACAAACACACAAATGTACTCTATCATAGTCAGAAAAGTTACTGAGGAATGCCCACAGTAAGAAGAAATGTTAGCCTAATAATGGATTATGATCCTGTCCATATTTTATTATCAAAGTTAGTAACTGCCTTAAAATATCCATAAAATAAGTAGAAAACTCAATAAGTCTCTTCATATTTTAAATCAAGAAAATATGTTTACCCAACTTAACTCAAATTCAATTAAATTAAACAAGATATATTGTGTACATACAGAGATTGGTTTTGCTTAAAATGTATACTCTGCACATTTCAAGGTAATTCACAATTGGCTTGGAGGCTTTCTGATCTTGTTCATGCTGCTATGCCCCAATTGTACACTGCTGGGACCTTATGTGCAGAGGCCAGTGTCATCCATGGGCTCCAGGGGGGTGGATTCCAAGTATTACTTTCTCACACTGTGTAACCATGCCACACTGACAGACGTTGCCCTAGCACACATTCCCAGCATATTTCTTCCATTCCTCCTGGTCACTGTCATTTAACTTCACTGAACAAAGACTGCTGTATAGAATGCTGAGTGCTATTTGTGATATCCTGTAAGGAATGGCCTATTACTAAGTATAGAGGAAAAAATACCATTTAGTACAGTAAAAACTAACAAAAGAAACAAAGATCCATATTGATTGCATGAAGAATATCAGTAAACCATCACTTTCAAAATCTCTGGATTCCTCCAAATCAAGGAAGTAGCAAGATTTTACTTATGGATGCAAAACAACCTGATTTTCTATCTTCTGATTGATTGTGCTTTTTAAATTGAGCACTTATGAAATTTTTGTGTTCAGAAGAATTTAGTAGTCAAACATTTTTTATTCAATCATTTGTTTGCTTAGTATCTGAGTAATATCTGGTCAGGTTTTGAGAGTAGCCACTGCTCTTAATCTCCGAGCCCTCTCCAGTTCCCACAATATCTTCTTTATTTGTGCCTCTTTTTTTTTTTAATTTTATTTATTTTTGTATGTGTATGAATGTACTGTCTGCATGTAGGTTTGTGCACCCGTGTCGTGCAATGCCGCGGAGGTCAGAAGAGGGTCTCGGATTCCCCTGGAACTGGAGTTCTCCTGGAATTGGAGTTACAGACGGTTCTCGGCCGCCATGTGGGTGCTGGGGATCGAACCCGGGTCCTCTGCAAGAGCAGTCGGTGCTCTTAACCGCTAGGCTATCTCTCCAGCCCCATTGTGCCTCTTTTTGAAACTGCAATTATGCACACAAATTTACATTGCTCCCCTGTGAGCATGTGAAGCAGTTGCCTGCAGATAGAACAAAACTTTACCAGCTTTATCTTTACCCTTCACTTAATAAGCATATGATTAAGAAAAATATCATTTTGTGTCTTATGAAGGTAAGTGGCTTGCAAATTAGATTTTCATGTCACCTCATAGTTCATGGGTTATTATGTATACCCTGGAAGAGAATGCCTTGTGATAATTCTCTAAGATTTAGTTTACTGTACTTTAATGGCTTGATTTCTGTAGCAGACAGGTCAATTTTGCCTTCTCAAAATTTGATAGGTAGCTTTCACTCTAAACTTCAAAGAGGACATTATTGGGAATAATGACCTAATTTATTTTACCATGCAATCAGCTGTATTAATGATCTTACTAAACAGAAATCACGTAAAGGGGAGATTACAGAATATGTAACTGAAAATGGATGAAGATCAACAAACCTGGACTAGTTTCTTATATTGGCAACAAAATAAAACTACTACTATTTTATCTAAGTTCATAATGTATGCATTTTTCAGCTTTTTGGTATGTTGCCACGTTTTCTTTATGTATGTATATAAGCATTCACTTTTGTACCCTTTTTGTTTCCTCTCAAAATGTGACCTCCAAGGTATATCGAGAATGGATCTAGTTTGTATTGACCCCATCTGAGAAACTGGGAGATGCAACACGGCTGGAAAATGGATGCCTGGGGACAGGACGCCCTGAGCTCTTATCCAAGCCCACTCAGTGGAATCAGTAGACTATATTTTATATTGCAGGCTGTAACAATGCAGAGTATGTCTTATTTACATATCTTACCCAACCTGAGGAATTGACTCTCTCATAAGCATTTTCCAACCCAAAGAAAACTTATGGAGGGTACTCATGTCCAATAAATAAGCACAATCGAGTAGTATGTCAATCCAAGCACATGCCATCTAAGTTTGCTACTTTAAAGTTTCTCTGTTAGTCAAATGATAGTGTTGGTGGTTCTCAGGAATTATTGGAGAACAGACGGGGAATCTACACATAAAGCCTACAGTGATAAAAACAGGAGAAAGAGACTGGTAAGGCAGTTTTAGAGAGGAGACCTCCAAGACAAGCAGTTCTGCCTCTTCTGGCCAAGCAGAAAATGTCCTTAGTGCTCTATTGCAAATCCTGTTGGGGGTGAGGCCAGAACAATGTTTCTCAACGCTGGTTCAGGCTCTGGTTTCTTGTTATTTTTCTTCTCCTTTTACATAACAAATTAAATGTGCGCAATTTCCTGGAAGCTATACATGAGGATAAGACCAAAATTTGAACACCTCTTGGGTGGGACAACTAGACTGGCCCTATAACCCCACCTCCCCAACATGGTGTGACCCAATAACACTTCATTACCATCCTAGTCAGGGACTCTCACCCCCAACTCTTTCTAGGGATGTGTTCTTGCCATGAGGGAGTTATACTCGTTTCCTTTCTCTTGAGCCCTGTCCTATAGTGAAAATGCTTTCTAAAACTCACCCTTCCATTGTTCAATGAAATTGTTTTTGAGTTTATAAGACAAAGGACCTGGAAGTCACTGGTTTAAGGTGGCCTTGGCAGCTACTAGTTATCCCACACTCCAGCTCCCTCAGTTGTTCACTTTAGGTGAGAGAGCCTCCATGGAACTCAAGCACTAAGGTCTTTTCTCTTGTATCGGCAGGACAGTGTTGATCAAATATTCAAGCTCGTGAAATGTGATTCAGTTTAGTTTTAGGGCAACTGAGTTGCCTAAAAGAAGTGTTTGGAATATTAAACAATAGAGATATGAGAGGTGTATAAAACATGGAATGAAAAAAATTTTTGAAGCTGATGCAGTATTATCATGTAAATATTGAAACAAAGAAACAACATTAAAGCTTTCACTGGCCTCCTCCCTGTAGCCTTCAGGTAACCATGTTGAGGTCATGATTATGTAGTTATCACCAGAACACAGATCCTGTCCCTGCTGTCAAAAGCCATTTTTCCACATTTTATTTCACTCAGAATTAAAGATAATGTCCTCAAATGGTGGTAGATAAAGGACTACAGATCTATGCTCTGATCCCGTTTTCTAGGCCTTTCTTTCTTTCCACTTCTCACTAATATAGATAGCCCAGCTCTGTTAGTCCGGCTCTGCTAGTCCCAGCTCTGCTAGCCCCAGAGCTCCTTTTTTTTTTTTTTTTTTTT
>VZQC01000622.1:1346958-1362034 GCA_009823505.1 Rhizomys pruinosus
CAACAACAACAGAAAAGACTGCATCAAAGAACTGACTGAAACAGTGAACTTCTGCTCAAAACAGTCAACTTCCCCATGGAAAATATTGAGAATGGCTAAGAGATGGAAAGCATGTCTGGCAGAATGCATGAGCTCTGGCGGGGTGGGGGAATGAGCGGGAACACGGGTCTAGATTTGTTAAAAATAAATAAATAAATAAATTTATGTGAAAAAAAAAACCTAACTATAAATCCAAAATAAAATGATGATGAAGGGGCTGGAGAGATGACTCAGCAGTTAATAGCACTGGCTGCTCTTGCAAAGAACCAGAGTTTGGTTCCAAGCACCCATATGGCAGCTAACAACAGTCTATAACTCCAGTTTTAGGGGATCTGATGCCATCTTCTGACTTCCACTGGCATTACACAGCAGGGCACAGGCCCACATATACACATGCAGGCAAAACACACAGATATAAATAAATAAATAAATAAATAAATAAATAAATAAATAAATAAATATAAAATTACTATGAAAATTCTTGCTATACCAAGGATGTGGATAATACTTCTTGTTGGGAGAATTAAGAAAATTTTAGTGGAGATGCAGGCATTTGATTTTGAGTTGAAGAATGAAGGAACTGTTATAGGTGAAGCTGAGTTATACATTTCTAGTGCGCTGAAGTTAGATGAGGACCTTGCAGAGAACAGAGTGGGGAGAACAGTGCAGTTTGTTACAGACACTGCATACTTGATAAGTAATAGTAAAATAGATAGCTGAAAAGGGGTGGAAATGAGGTCAGATGACACACACACACAATAAAAGCTAGGGTGGTTGCAATTCATTTTCTACTTAACAAGAAATTATAAAGCTTATTAGTAAGGGTATAATATGAGCTCTTGATTTTCAATACTGCAGCAGGACAAGAGGTTTCCTGATGTCTTGATGGATTAGAAAAAGAAAAAAAATCTTCAGAACTTTCTTCTCTAAGTAGATCTACGGAATTTCCTCTTCCTAGGTATTACCTAGCATTTCTTTTAAAACATCATTTAAAAAAGCTTCAAATGTTCTACATATATTTAAATATTACCATGAACATCACAGCAAGAAATAACAGTTGATGTGATCCCATACAGGGAATTTAAAGACTACAGTCCGACAAACTAAGCTTCTATCAAGCAGAGCTGCCCAATTTATACTGCATCTTAAACTGGCAGTCTATACAAGAGAAAAGCTTTGCATAGATGGGGGAATGCACATGGACTCAGAAAGCATTTACTCTGTGTTTATAATGTATGAAGTCCATGTCAGTTTCAGAAATATAATGATGATGATGATGATAATGGATTGGAAGACATTGATGAAGAAGGGGATGAGAATGAAGGTGAAGAAGACAAAGATGATGATGGAGAGGAAGGAGAGGAGGATGAAGATGACTAATAGAAACAAACGCTGACAGATTACATCCTTCCTTTCTTTTTCTTTCTCTTTTATAATTTTCTCCAGTCCCTGCAGCAAGTTGTGGTCTTCCTCCACCTCACCCCTCTTGTGCTCAGTCACCCTGTCTTTGAAGTCTTTTCTCAACACTATGGTTCTCAACACATTTGGGGGAAACAACTGAGCAGAGTACAGTGAGAAAAGAATCTCCACTCTTCTGTTATAAATTCATTTTGATCCCTTTTTGCCTCAAAAATTGTGGAATCAACACCACCACCATGCTCTGTGGGGAAAAGAGGAAAACCTGTTCCCTTGGCTTTGCTGGAGGTTGGGGTGCTGGGCTCCTGTGTAGTAGAGCATAGAATTTAGCTTTTTTCCTCCTTTCTCTGTATATCGGGCTCAGAGATTACACTGTGTCTCTATGTGAATATGGACAGTTAGCATTTACCAACATGTATCTGTCTCTTGTTTAATAAAAAAAAGTAAAAAAAAATGGGTATAGAAGGTCAACAAAGGGTTGGTTTGAGATGTTTGGGTGGGTTAAGTGGGCATTTGACAACATTGCTTCTCCTTGGCATGATAATTGTGATGTTTAACGGACATCCGGACATCCTTGCAGTTTAAGAGGACACTTTTTTATTTTTTATTTATTTCTGTATGTGTATGAATGTACTGTGTACTGTGTGCATGCAAGTGTGTGCACCCGTGTTGGTGCAATGCCGCGTCGGTGCAATGCCGCGGAGGTCAGAAGAGGGTGTCGGATTCCCCTGGAACTGGAGTTCTCCTGGAATTGGAGTTTCGGACTGTTCTTGGCCGCCACGTGGGTGCTGGGGATCGAACCTGGGTCCTCTGTAAGAGCGGTCGGCGCTCTTAACCGCTAAGCCATCTCTCCAGCCCCAAGATGACACTTTTAAGATCAACTTCTCTCCTAATGGTCACCTGAGCCCTGCCACTCAATGGGAGAATCAGCAGAACCTGTGGGATTTTATTTGGAATTGACATTCTCTACATTCTGTACTGTAATTTTATTTTTGTTTTCACTGGAAAGGAAAGATGATGCTCAATTATAAACATTTAAACTGTACAAGTTGCTTTGTTACAATAAAATTAAATGCCAGGCATGGTGGTGGTGCATGCTTTAATCTTAGTACTTGGGAAGCAGAGGCAGGCAGATCTCTGTGAGTTCAAGGCCAGCTTGGTCTACATAGCGAGCTCCAGGCCAGCTGGGACTAAAGGTGTTGGGTGGGTCTGAAAATTGCACAGAAAAACTCTCAAGCCCAGGATTCAATCTTTGAAACAAAATTTATACTGGGCATGGTGGTGCACACCTTTTATCCCAGCACTTGGGAGGCAGAGGCAGGCAGATCTCTGTGAGTTCAAGGCCAGTCTAGTCTACAGAGCAAGCTCCAGGCCAGCTGGGACTAAAGGGAGACCCTGTCTCTAAAAATAACAGCCCCCCAAAACAAACAAACAAACAAACAAACAAACAAACAAACTAACTAAATCTACACACACACACACACACACACACACATACACACACACACACAAAGAAAGTCTTTCCCTAAGCCTATGTCTTGTAGGTTACTACCAACATTTTCTTCTATCCTTTTCAGAGTTTTGGGTTTCACATTGAGGTCTTTGATCCATTTGGAGTTGATTTTTGTACATGGTGAGAGGTAGGGAGTTAGTTTTATTCTTCTACAAGTGGTGATCCACTTATACCAACACCATTTGCTGAAGATGCTGTCTTTGCTCCATCCAGTCTTCATGGTCCCTTTGTCAAATATGAGGTGGCTGAAATTGTATGTGTTCAAGTTTGGATCCTCAGTTTTGTTCCATTGATCTATCAGTCTGTTTTTGTGCCAATACCAGGCTGTTTTTATGATTATAGCCCTGTAATATAGTTTGAAGTCTGGTATGGTACTCCACCTTGTATTGCTCTTTATGTTCAGGGTTGCTTTGGCTAACCAGGGTCTTTTGTTTTTCCATATGTACTTTAGGATCTTTTTCTAGGTCTGTGAAGAAGCTCATGAGGATTTTAATTGGGATGTTTAATGTCCTGGAGGGAACTGGACTGGAGGGAACATTCCTCAACACAATTAAAGCCATATACAACAAACCCACAGCCAGCATTATCCTAAATGGGGAAAAACTAGAAGAGTTCCCCTTAAAGTCATGAACCTGGCAAGGTTGCCCTTTTCAATATAGTGCTTGAAATGCTCTCAAGAGCAATAAGACAAGAAAAGAAAATTAGAGCAGTACTAATTGGAAAAGAGGAAGTTGGACTATCCCTTTTTGCAGATGACATGATAGGGACTTTAGGGATGCCAAAAACTCTACCAGAAAATTCCTTTGGCTTTATTTTTATTTTTTTAATTGTTATTGTTATTAAACCTTTCTCATAAATCATATAGCATTTCTCAGTTGAATTTAGAGCCACTTCCCTTTCCATTTGGCTTTATTTTTAATTGCTTCTACTTGACCTAGAAATGCTAAATTTTTAACCAACAAAAATGGTCACTTATTCAAGATATCTCTGGACTTAATGAACACTTTCTTTGTAATATCTCTATCACTGATGAAGAGGGGGAAAGTGGACAACTTCAAGATAGATTTGAGTCCCAGGTATGTACTGCCAAATGACAGAGGGCATAGGGTGGGAACATATGAGGGAGGCATACATACCATGGAGAAATTAGAATGGATGATATGGTAAGGTAGAAAACATCATAATAAATGAAAAGATAAAATCCAAAATGGAAATCAATGATTATTGATGACTGTTAATATTTAATATATGGATGAAAAAGACAGAGATGTTCTCAGAGCCACAATAGAAAAATCATGCCAAGGAAGTTAGATCGGACAAGTAATGGGAGTTGATAGAACAGGTTTACAAGAAGCAAGAGTTCAATGAGTCCAGTTTACTAAGACCTCACACTGAAGAAGAGAAGATGCTCACTCTATCTCATGGATTAGCAGTCACATGTAACTGATTTCATGGACAGCTGTTTCTCTGGCACAGATTGAACTGAACATGAGGTAGAAAGTGAAATAGAAGAGCTAGAGTCCGGTCAATAATAGTAAACAAGACAAAGCAAGAGATATTTTTTGTCAGAAAGGAAGGAAATATTTTGTTTTTTATCTAATATCTTTTCTCTATAAAATAAAGTACAAGCCAGGCGTGGTGGTGGACGCCTTTAATCCTAGCACTCGGGAGGACAAGACGCAACGGCGGATCCTATCCTGTAGAGTCAAGGCGCCACCTGGTTACAGAGTCGACGCTTACCAGATAGCTCGGGGCTACCAGGGAGACCCTGTCTCAAACAAGAGACCACAAAAAAAAAAAAAAAAAAAAAAAAAAAAGTACAACTGCTTTTCTTCTTCTCAAGCCAAATGTCTTTTTTACCTTCCAAGACTAAAATCTTGCCACTCTATTCCTCCACACAGCAAGATAATAATTTACTTTATACCACCTTGTTATGCACAGAACATTGTAAAATTTGCTGCTACTATTGCCCCTTCTTTAATGTCACTGATTTCTCATTCTTCAATCCTTGTTGCTTTTTATTTTATCTTTTAAATTTTATTTATTTTATATGTGTATGAATGTACTGTCTGCATGTTGGTCTGTGCACCTGTGTTGTGCAATGCTGCGGAGGTCAGAAGAGGGTGTCAGATTCCCCTAGAACTGGAGCCAAAGAAGGTTCTCAGCTGCCATGTGGGTGCTGGGGATCGAACCCGGGTCCTCTGCAAGACCAGTCAGCGCTCTCAACCGCTAGGCCATCTCTCTAACCCAATCCTTGTTGTTTTTAAATATAGATGAATCAGATTTTTTTTTTTTTTTAGTCTTTTTGAGACAGGGTCTCCCTTTAGTCCTTTTAGTCCCAGCTGTCCTGGAGCTTGGAATGTAGACCAGGCTGGCCTTCTAACTCACAGAGATCCCCCTGCCTCTACCTCCCAAGTGCTGAGATTAAAGGCATGTGCCATCACGCCTGGCTGATGAATCAGATCTTAAGATGCTTTTGTTTGTTTTTTGGTATATTATGTGCTTGTTTGGCTAGCAACCAGAAAATATGTCATCCACGTATTTGATGTGGTTTGACATGGAACATGGTGAAGTAACACTTAAAATTAATGTTGCCAGTTATTAAATGTATTTATTGATTACCAAATATTTAGGCTAATGTATTATTAAAAGTACAACACTGTAGCAAGTGCTAGACAAGATTATGTGAGTTGCATATTCTTTATACCAGTCACTGTTCACAATTATATTTTTTTTTTTTTTTGCCTTTTTGAGACAGGGTCTCCCCGTAGCCCCAGCTGGCCTGGAACTCGCTCTGTAGACCAGGCTGGCCTTGAACTCACAGAGATCCTCCTGCCTCTGCCTCCCAAGTGCTAGGATTAAAGGCGTGTGCAACCACGCCCGGCTACACAATTATAATATTAATAGTATGCAGATTGAATAGGAAAAAAAGTACATTTGTACTTTTCAGGTAAATTACAATGTTATACAAAAAGATGAATCTGTTTCATATATTCTTGATTTTGTTATCATACATCTTATAATAAAAAATAAAACTAATTTGCACAAATTAATATCAGACTTATGATTATTAAATGTAAAGGATGCATAGATTATAGAATACATATTTGTGTGGGTTACTTCTTTATTTAGAAATTTATTTTCTTTCAATAAAAATAATATAGAAAAAAATGACACTTAATCTCCTTAAATCAATTCTCATAAGCTCTTTAGGTTATTTTGAACAGGTATAATTAATATCCTGAAAATAGTAAAAGAAAATGAAAGTTATTTTTTGTAAGTAGGAAGACTATAAAGTGAAAATAATATAGGTTCTCAGATAGTGATTAAATATAAGCAATTGTTCAAAAGCAGGCAGTAGTAGAACCTAAAGGCTGCTTAGTACTTGGCATTCATTGGGCTCTTCATCTTAAAAATATTTATTTATAGCCGGGTGTGGTGGCGCACGCCTTTAATCCTAACACTTGGGAGGCAGAGGCAGGTGGATCTTTGTGAGTTCAAGGCCAGCCTGGTCTACAGAGTGAGTTCCAGGACAGCTGGGGCTACAGGGCGACCCTGTCTCGAAAAGACCAAAAAAACCCATTTATTTATTTATTTATTTATTTATTTATTTATTTATTTATTTGTTTGTTTGATTTTTAATTTATTTTTATGATTGTATTGCCTGTATGTATGTAAGTATAGCCATGTTGTGCAATGCTCACATAGGTCAGAGGAGGGCATCAGATCCCCTGGACCTGGAGGTATACACATCATTGTTATCTGTCATGTGGGTGCTGGATTCAAACCTGAGTCTTCTGCAAGAACAGCGGGAGCTCTTACCGACTGAGCCAGCTCTCCAGTCCCAGGCTCTTTTATCTTATTTGTGGAGCTACAATATCCTACTTATTACCATCAGTATTGCAATTAAACTTATGGTAACAGAAGCTCAGAAAGGGGCACATAGTTGTTAACAGAGTAGAGATTCACACTTGAATCTCTGTTAGTTCAAAACTTAGCTCTATGGTTTAACATCCATGACCAAGACTTATATGAATTTCTATTTCTATTTATTCGTTTCTCTGAGAATAGTGTTAAAACTAATTTTAAAATTGTAGTGTGTGTGTGTGTGTGTATGTGTGTGTGTTCTCTAAACCTTAATCAATACTACCTTTAACAACAATAAAAACACCAAAAAATAGAAATATAGGTACTCTTCACTCTATGAGGTTTCAATTATATATGTATTTTTTTTAATTTACTATGGTAATAAGCAATATACTTTCAGTAGAAGCCATACTTCCTATTTTAAAATTTGATTGAGTACTGGCTCAGGCTAATGATATATGGTATAATAATCTCTGCTGATGCTGGGCAAAGGCAAGTAACCATAACTTTACAATATATTCTGTTTCTAAACTATGAATGTTTCAGAAGCTAGGTTTATTATATAAATTTTTGGCATATAGTTTTCAATGTGCATATATTCAATTTCAGCATATAACTTCATATGTTGTGCAGCATCTGTATAAACAAAGGACTCGGAGTAGACGATATATCAAATTGTATTGATATTACTTATTTTTGTAAAAGTCAATTCTACTTTCTTTATCATTATAATATTTAATCCTCAATTTTTGAATATATTTGGAATAAATAAAATTGAAATTGAAATGATAAAAATACAAAATGATAAAGAGAAAGCAAATGGTACTGTAAGTCAGAGTAACTGGGCAGGGGAAAAAAGCCATGTAAATTGGAAAACAAAGCTGCTTCTGTTTGTGATTGACATGAATTTACATACAGAAAATTATAAAGATTCCACCAAAAAAAACCCCTTAGAACTAATAAACAAAGAGGGTAATATTACAGGATACCAAATCAATATGTAAATATTAATTTTAATCTTTTCTATTATCATTTTGAATTCTTATATATTAGAGATAAACTATCCAAAACAGGCAGTATGGGCAGGCATGGTGGTACACTCCTTAAATTGGAGCACCTGAGAGGATAAGGCAGGTGGATCTTTGTGAGTTCAAGGCCAGCCTGACCTACTTTGATAGCTCCAAGCTGAGACTCTATCTATCTATCTATCTATCTATCTATCTATCTACCTATCTATCATCTATCTATCTATCATCTATCTATCTATCATCTATCTATCTTCTATCTACCTAACTATAAATAAATAAATATTTAAAACAAAATTGGTAAAATTCCCATTTGTAATGAGATATTTAGAAATAAACTTCATCAAGGCATTAAAATCTCTGTACATTGAAAATTGTTGAACTAAAAAATATTGATGAACTAAACAGAAGGAAACACCAGCAAATTATGGCCCATGTTCATGGTTTGGAAGAACTAATGTCAAAAAGTCACATAAATTTAAAGTTATACAATGATCGGGCATGTGGATTTTAGTCACAGATTTAATTGTGACAGATATGACAATATGATTTTCATAAGTAACATATTTGTCACAGATAAAAGTCATATTACTCAATGTAGGCATAACTTTTATAAAATGGACAGAATCAAAACTAATGACTTTTAATTAAACTTGCAACCAAAAAACTACTGCAAACAAAGTCCTTGAGCCATTGTACTCTTGTGACACAGGCATCTAACCTTGATCCCTGGGAAACTCAGTTTGCTGCTTCACCCAAGATAGTGAACAAATGTGACTGTGCTCGAGCAGTAACATATCAAAGAGCTGAAAGGCACAGTATCTTCACCGAAAACAACAAAGATTACAGAGAATTCGTTAAAAAAATACAACATTTTTTATTAAGTCGAAGAGGTATCAAAATTAAAAAGCAAAAATTACAGGGATAAGACTTAACAAAACTACTTAAGGAGCATCAAAGGAAGTGAAAATGGAACTAGGCTCAAGGCAATTATGAATTATGAACACAGGATGGACAAGTAGAACAGCAAGAATGAGCTGAAGGTAATAAGGGAGGGGGATCTGGTGTAATTTTGATTTCTGACAAGCACCTAGGTAAAGAAATACTGAGATATAAGATTTCTAAACCCCACTATGTGCTTAAGAGTCATCCTCTCCTTCTTCTGCTTCTTTTTCTTTTTTTTTTTTTGATATATTTTTATTGTTATTAGGAGAACTCTTGATATGATGTGTATTAGAGGTTTTAGGCCTAGGGATGTAAGGGCAAAATTGTCTGATAAGAGGAGTGGATCCAAGCTTCTAGCTCCCCAACTGAAGCTGGAGAAATAGTTTCAAATAAAATTGTAGGCGAGGCCTACCTAGTACAATGATATAGTTCCAGGAGACATCTGGAGGAAGGCATGTGCTTGAGTTCAGGTCTACTCTTAAAAACAAAGTTCATCTGATGGAGCATTAACCTCAAGAATATATAGCCTACTCAAAAAATACAAAGGAAGAAAACAAATGACCTACTCAAAAGATGGAATAAAGAGCTGAACAGAGACTTCACCAGTGAGGAAGGAAAGACGGATGAGAAACATCTTAAAAAGTGTTCAACATCTTTTTTAAAAATTTTTATTGAGTGCATTTCATACAACATTTCTTAATCAAATTTAGACTCATTCCCCCATCCATGCAAAAAAAAAGTGTTCAATATCTTAATAATTAAGGAACTGCAAATTAAAACCACTTTCAGATATCATCTCACTCCGATATGACTGGCTAAGATCAAGAACACAAAAGACACCAAATGTTATGGGAAAAGGGGAACGGTCATCCACTGCCGGTGGGAATGTAAACTTGTACACGCATTATGGAAAGCAGTGTGGAGAACCCTTAAAAGACTCAAAATGAGCCTACCACCTGACCCAGCCATACCACTTCTGGGTATATACCCACAAGACTCATCCTACCGCAAAGATACATGCACAGCCATGTTCTTTTTTGCAGCTCTCTTCACGATAGTGAAGAGCTGGAACCAATCCAAATGCCCTTCAGCTGATGAGTGGATGATAAAAATGTGGTACATCTACACAATGGAGTACTACTCAGGGATAAAGAAAGATGACATCAGGAACTTTGCAGGTTAAATGGATGGAACTCGAAATCATTATGCTAAGTGAAGTAACGCAGTTCCAGAAAAGCAAGCGGAGAATGGTCTCCCTCATTTGCAGATGCTAACACCAAATCCCCAGATGAAAGGCAAGCTGAACAACATTATTGTTATATTTCTCTTTATTTGAAAGCAACTATGTTGTTATAATGTAAATCTCTTAATGGGCTCCAGAATCGATCCACCACTTGCTTTCAGACTCTGTAATTATTGTATATGAGTGGAAAGTATGTATGTATATTTTAGAGTAATATAAAATTAAAGGACAAAAATGTGAATTCCTAAACATAAAAAAAAGACTGAGAGAAAGATTCAGGATAGTTATGGCAGAGTGCATGATCTGGGGTGGGGTGGGGGGAAGGGAAAGGGGAATATATCTAAACTGAACTGAGAAATGATGTCTGAAATGCAGAAAACATCAATAAAAGCATTATATATAAAAAAGTAAAGAATCAGGTATTTATAAGTATTAACTTAACACTGGCACAGTAACACCAGAACTCTATATATTCAAAAAAAATCCCTACTAAAATTCCAATATCATATTTCACAGAAATAAAAAAAAATCATCAAACTCATATAGAATTATGAAACATCCTGTGTACCTAAAGCAGGATTGAGAAGAACAATGTGGTGCTATCATACTTTTGGATACAAATAATATTACAAAGCCACAGTGACGAAAGCAGTCTGATACTGTCATAAGGCAAAAACATAAACCGCGGCCACTAGGAGTCTACAGAGTGTGGGTCCATGGACAGGTTGACTATATTCAGTTTCACTCACCCAGGGCTCAGGGAATATTGTGGGAGAGGGAGCAGAAATATTTTAAGAGTCAGGGAGCTGGTGAAAGACTATGTGGAAATGAATCTTAACCAGCTCCTGGGACCCCCTACTCATATGAAACTACAGCATTGGTATCAGCATATACAAAAACCATGCAAGCTCAACCAGACAGAAACCCAGCATGGAACTGCAAAAATTGGTAGCAGAACCCAATCTTAGTTAAATTGGCAGTTGATTATGATTAGGTTAGGAATACTTGGCCTTCTTTAAGAGAGGGATTCCGGATAGGCTGACTAGAGCTCAGAGGATGAACTAGCTCTGAGAAATGACTGGGGAGAGTGATTTGGCACAAAAGACCCTAACACAAATGTCACAATGTATGAACTCCAGGAGGCAGGCTGAGGGTGCCAATGTAGAAGAGCCTAGAGCAGAAAGCATCAATTAATCCTCAACAAAGGTATCAAGAATACAGAGATTCTTATATTCAATAATACATAAAATTAGCTCAAAATGGATTAAAGTCTTAGGTATAAATCCTGAAATCATGACAACGTGTAGAAGAAAACAGAAAACTTACATTAATTTTGGCAATTTTTTTCGATAAAGCACTAAAAGGGTAAAATAAACAAATGGCACTGCATTGAAACACATATAATAAGCAAGTATCAAAGTGAAATGCAATCTATGGAGGGAAATGTTTGCACAATCTGTTTGATAAAATATCCAAAATCATAAAATCTCATTCATCTCAATAGGAAATAAACCAAATAATCTTATTTTTTAAATGGGCAAAGGAGCTCATTTTCCTGACAAAAATATACAATTAGCCAAAGACAGGTGAAAAGATGTTTGACAACACTATTCATTAGGGATGTACAAATAAAAATTGCAATAATACATCCTCAGTTTTTTTTTTATTAAACTTTTTCTATAGGTCATACATCATTTCTTAATCGAATCTAGAGTCGCTTCCCTTTCCATGCCCCCAATCACACCCGAGTCTCTGCACTCTGCCATACATGTCCTACATCTTTTTCTGAGTCTTTCCAGAGTTTTTTTTTAATTTTTACATCCTCAGTTTTATGGGTGGTCAGTATCAAAATGTCAAAAGACAGTAAGCATTGGCGAAATTATAGAGAAAAGAGAATCTTTATGCACTGCTGCCAGGGATGGGCATTATTACAGTTGTTATAGAAAATAGTATGGAGGTTTCTAAGGAAATTAAATATAGAATAATCATGATCCAGCAGTCCTTGTTCTGGGTCTATAACCCTCCCAAAACAAATTATCACCTGATGCAATATCTACATGCTAATGTCCACTGCAACATTCATTCGAAACAGTCAAGAAATGAAAATACCATGTCTACCAACAGATATATGGATAAAGATATTATTTATGCAGCATTGTATACATTTCAAGCTGTTTCCTGAAAGAACAGATATTAAATGTTCTTTTTTTCAGGAATGTAAATATTTATTTATTTATTTATTTATTTTTGAGATAGCATCATAAAAACAAGAGGACATGATTTTGGGGAGTGAATAAAAGGACGGGCTTCTGGGGGGAGTTAACTGATGAGAGAAAACTGATGTGAATATGATCAAAATACATTACATACCGGATATTAAATGTTTTTAATACATACACAGATAAATGTCAACTATGCAAGGCCATGGCTATACTAATTATTTTGAACGTGGTTATCATTTCATACCACGTGTATGGATTTTTAAAAACATTTTACACCTGAAATATATATTATTTTTATTTGTCAATAATGTCTCAGTAAAAACTTGAAGAAAATAAAATTCTCCTGCAGCATGGAAGTGGATCATTCCTAAATGCTAGCTGTAATAATGTCACATAAAAATTATGTTTTAGGGCTGGAGAGATGGCCTAGCGGTTAGGAGAGCAGACCTCTCTTGCAGAGGACCCGGGTTCGATCCCCAGCACCCACATGGCGGCCGAGAGCCGTCTGAAACTCCAGTTCCAGGAGAACTCCAGTTCCAGGGGAGACCAACACCCTCTTCTGACCTCCGCGGCGTTGCACGTCACGGGTGCACAGACTTGCATGCAGACAATACATTCATACACATACGGAAATAAATAAAAAATTAAAAAAAATTATGTTTTATGTTGATACAGTATAACCATAAGGAAATGACTTTGGATTTTCCTGTTAACAATATGAAAAGATGATATGATATTATTAAATAGATTATATTTACATTTAGCTTCCATGACAATGGATCTAAGTGTGTAGAAATATGTTTTAGAAATCTTTTGATATAAGACATCTGCTTCTAACACTAATGTATGTCAAAAAAAAGAAACAATTCCTACTTGAAGACCAGGGTTCTTAAAGATGATTTACATTAGTACATTTTGAACTTATGAGGTAAGGGTTTGGAAATATTTTTAAACAAGAGGCCAAATATTTGTGTCTCAATAGTCACTCAAAACAAAGCATTTTGTTACTTTTTATTGAAATAATTATTTTCCCTTCCTCATTACCTACTAGCACCCTATGCATTCTGCTTCATTCATCTATAGATGTGCCATATTTGTAATGTTTTAGAAGTACCAGTTTCAAATGAGATTTTATAATGTGATTCCTAAAGATATAGTAGGATAGTTATAGTAAAAAGGTTGTTTCAGAAATGTTATATGTCCAGTGTTATAAAAGGCTACATTTTAAGCATAATTTTCCTAACCTGCACACTGTACTAGAATTTCACTAAAACTTGTAATCAATTTAATGATAAGTATACTTGAATTACCTAGCAACAACCTGGTATATACAATTATATGTATAAAACATGAAGAAAATTTTAAAATATTGGCAATAATTTACTCCAGATTTGAGTAAGTGATATTTGAGGGGAGAAGACAGCAGTTTAGTTAGTGAAAACCCAGGACTCAAATAGAAAACTTGGCGGGGGGGGGGACATGAGCACAATGCAATTAAGTTTTTTTTCTACTCATAGAAATAACAGAATAAAAGTAATCAATGGGAAAGGTTTGCTTTTTTTATTAATTTTTATTTATTTCTGTATGTGTATGAATGTACTGTCTGCATGCAAGTCTGGAAAGGTTTGCTTTTATCCCTTTATCACTTGTTCCTTGGACATACTGAAATTCTTTCATCTGTATGAACTCCTGAATGCTATTCTAAGCAAAACGGAGGCTTTCAAATGGAAGCGATCAATACTTTTAGACTATACAGGTTTTCACATGCGATGTGCAGCCCACAGCTGTGGATACTCTTCAGCTGACTACATCAGATGGCTGCCAGGTTTTTCTCTACTTGTCTGAATACTGTGGTTCTAACAGGCAGTCACTTTGCAGTGAACACTTCAGGAATGACATAACTACTCCATCATGATAGCTTTTAAGAGAAATAAAGTTTTGACACAGAAAATTGCTTTGTGTTTAAGGGATATATCCAAGTCATAGTGAAATGAAACGCCTTTCCACCTCTTCTGAGGAACCCTCTGTGTGTGTTCTGAAACACTGTTATGCAGGGATCTCAGGCAGTAAACATTGAAGAGCTACTTGCTGAGTTTAATTATGTCAGCTGTTGTAGAACTGAGAGTGCATTCAGCCCTCCTGCATATGAAGGCAATCTTCAGCTTTTAAAAAATTATAACAACTTACTACCTGAGAGAAATTTCCTTGGAGGCTGAGTTTGGTTTTCATTATACAGCAAGTTTAGGTAAATCTGATGTAGACTTGAGCTGTATAGATATGAAAAAGTGTATGCTGATTTCCATTTTTGTTCTCCAAATAGTTTTCCATATACTTGCGTCCTGTTAACTAATTCCAGAAAATAGCTCAAGTGTGTATTTTAAAAATATAGCTGTTTTGGTTATGTGTTATCAAAGTTACTTAGGAAGTATTTAAGCATAATATATGTTATCATAACTTCTAAATGGCTAAAAATATCTCTACTGTATTCAAGACTTAATAAATGTGTTGCCTCTGTTGAATGTCTAATCATCTTTTTGCCTATAGGGAAGAGGTCAGGAACCTTCTCGGTTAGGTGCCCAGCAGTATCTTAGGATGTATGAACCATGAAGCAAAATCAGGGACATAATGTAGATTCTTGTGTGAGAAAGACAAAAAAATGTTCCACAAAGCTTTTATTGGCAAAAGTCAAAATACAACTGATAAGGTGTTCATGCCCTTGTAAATTACCTCCCACCTCATACACTTACTTATAAACAATCCTAATGAGACTCACTGGGACACACACACACACACACACACACACACA
>VZQC01000622.1:1363038-1497807 GCA_009823505.1 Rhizomys pruinosus
GCTTCTCATCCACCTGTGCCCCTTTTGTAAGCCTAGGGAACAATCTGCGGAAGAGGGGGCGTGGTAGAATGTAAGGGCTTCGATTGGGGTTAATGGTGAAACTACAACAATATAGACTGGACACTCATTTGATCAACTTGATTGAACATACAAGCCCCTCCTGCTGGATGGTGGGACCCATGAGCTGTGTGGGTTTGGGCACAACTGCTTGCAATTGGTTTTACATGAAGGATGCTTGTACTCACAAATTATCACTTATTGTTAAAAAAATGGAAACAAAACTAAACAAAAAAAGCAGAGAAAGATGCAAAAAACTTATGGCAGAATGCATGATCTGGGATGGGTAGGGGTGGGGTGGGGGGAAGGGAAGGGGATATATGCCTGAACTGAATTGGAAAATGATGTATGAAATACACAAAGCATCAATAAAAAAAAGAAATCTGATAATACAAAAATAGAATACATTTTCGTTAATTGAGGTCAGTGTTCTCTTCTATTACCAGAACTTAATAAGATTTCAAATATTATAACTTTAAAAGTGTCTTCACCAAAAGAGATAGTACAAAATATTTCTCTAAACATATGACTTTAATTGAGTGTACATATCATTTAGAAGCACTGTATGGAATCCCATCTTATTCTTGGCCTCCAGCTGTAGGAAGAACTCCTTAACTGAACAAACAACAATTTCCTTTTCTCTTACATTGAGCTCAAAAATCAAATATCTGCTGGACTGTGGTTTGAGGTCAGAAAATATACTTACTGCAAACATTTTTGGGAAAAAAAATCCCATTTCTTGTATTAACTTTGACAGTACTTAGAGTGCAGAATACAGCTTGACATTACTTGTCATTAGAACAATGTCAATTGGCCTTGGAATGATTTTAGCAGTGTGATTTTTGCATATGTGTGCTATTTGTCTTATAAATTTGGTTGAATTTATGATAAATACATATCAACTTTATAGAAGCACTAATTTCTGAAGCCAACTGGGAAGTCACAGTGACTAAGGACTAGATTTGAGCCTGGGTGGTCTGAGGAGCTGTAGTAGAGGATCATGAACGTGGTGCTCCCATGGTCCTGTAGAATAGCTGGATTATTTATATCTGTGTTGGGAAAGAGTCAGATGACTATACTACCTCCCATTATCCTATAATTTACTGAACAAATATTTAAAGATCTACCAGGTTATTTGTACTCTACTGTCAGAAAAATGAAAACAATCTAGTGAGGGAAAGTGACATGTAATCAGGGTATTCTAGAATTAAGTAAGTGCTACAAAAAGAGCAAAATATCCTACACAAGCAAAGGGAAGGAAACCAACTACTTTAATGAACATGTCGATGTCAAAGGACAACTTTCTGTAGTAGGTGGCTTTCTCCTTCCACAGTGTATGTCCTGGGGATCAAAGTCAGGTTGTGAGGCCTAGTGGCAAATGTCCTTACTTTCTGAGTCAATCTCTCTGACCCAAGAAATTTATCCTTGTTCATGATGATGTATGTGTGGGAATTTCTTGGACGTGCATGGAAAGGAAATTTTGGACAAGGAGGCAAATTATATGTGGAGGGCTGGAAAGAGAAAAAGATCATACTGAGTCAAGAAGAATGAGAGCCAGTGCAAGAACAGCAGAGCAAGGGACAGTGGGAGGCTGCTCCTGCTCAGATGAGAGCCGGTGGCATGGGGACACCTTTCCAGCTAGAGCTTCATAAGTTTAAAGAACAAATAAATCTGATAATCTTCAAAGCAATTTTTTGGGGGACTTGTGTTTTATTAAACTCATTTTAACTGATAAACAGAAACACAAAATACCCTCAAAATATAAGATTCTAAGGGACATAAATGAAATCATCTTGTATTTGATTTTCTGTGACTGGCTTATTTTACTTAAAATAACAATTTACAGTACTATCAAAGTAGTTGCAAATTGTGATATCTTATTTTTTTAACAGCTGAATAGTATTCCATGGTTTATACACCCACCCATCATTTTCTCAATTCTTCAGCTGAAGAAACATTGACAGCAACTTTCTCAGGAAACAAATGCTGAGGGCTAAACAGTGATGAGAGACAGTGGTGATAAAAACCTTTTAGAATATACTGTAGATAAACATGCAAATCCTGCCGATTGGTGGGTAAGGGGATTCAGGTAACAATGGCTATTTTTCCAATGTTTCCAAGCAGCCACACTAAAATGTGGGCTGTTCCATCCCCAACAGTCTGTTCTCCAGTGAAAAAGCAAAAACAGTTTTATTTACTTACTGCTAAGGAAGAGGACTTAGTAACAGGACTTATTCCAACAGGAAATATAAAAGAGAAATATTTTGGCATTCATAACTAACCTCCAGTCTACTAAAACTGATGTCAGAGGAATTTAGATTCTGCCAATGTAGAGGGTTTATTTTAGGATTCTGAAAATATTCAGCTGATAAGTTATACCGATTTTCTTTTCTTAAGAATGCAATAGGCATTTCTACTTTTGGAGTAGCTTAGTTTTGCCAAAGAACTGTGATTTTTTTTCAACTGTCAAATCTACATCTTTATTTTTTTTTATTGATGCTTTGTGTATTTCTTTTTTTTTCTTTTTTTAATTTTTATTGATGCTTTGTGTATTTCATACATCATTTTCCAATTCACTTCAGGCATATATCACCTTCCCTTCTCCCCACCCCACCTCTACCCATCCCAGATCATGCATTCTGCCATAACTTTTCTGCATCTTTCTGTTTTTTTGTTTTGTTTTGTTTTCATTTTTTTTTAAATCCTTTTAGGAGGCTAGAGAGATGGCTCAGTGGTAAAGAACATGGCTGCTCTTGAAAAGGACCCACGTTCAATTCCTAGCCATCCACACGGCAGCTATCAACTGGCAGTAACTCCAGTTCCAGAGGAATCTGATGCCTCTTTCTGACCTCTACAGGCATTGCTTGACATGGGGACACCAACATATATGCAGGCAGTAGATTTATACACATAAAATAAAAACAATAAATAAAACTCAAAGAATAATAATGTCCTTTGAAATACAGGGCCTACTACTACCTTGAATGGTTTCTGCAGTGATCGGTGAGCAATGAAATAAGCTGTGTTGTCAACTTGTTTATAAAATGACAATTGGTAATTTAGTGTATAATCATGAAAGCAGAAGATAACCTTTACAGAATAAGTAACTGCATAAACGTTGTATAGAAAGAATTATTTTTATTAAATGCTAACGAAAATGCTACTATATACTAATAGATTACTCAGTATTATTTAATCATTACACATACAAAAACACAACAGTATAGCAAAAGTTAAAGTGGAAGTTTAAGACTTAGATTGCAACCAGAAATAAAATCAAGGCATGCATACAATTTTGAGATAATACCATAATAAGGCAGGAAACTTGTGCTGTGAGCTTTAGAACAGACATGAACTAAGGTTGCTTATCTCTTTTCCATTTGAATACTAAAATAACTTCTTCCACATACCCAGTGGGAGAAAAATGAATAAGCCACCACATCACTGCACTTTAAATTCATATTAAAGGGAAAATTACTTTTCAACTTGTGGCAAGTTACATGCAGTTCATTCATAATGTGCTAGTGGCTGCTGTTTTGTAGTTTCTCTGAAGTGAAGACCTACTATTTGGTGTGTCTACTGAGGCAATATTTGCGATGTTTTGGTAGCATCTGCTTTTCACATTTAGTTATCTTGTTCTGTTGAGATGTGCTAATTTGATTTTCTTTTACTCATTTTGATAAATACATTTAAGATATTTTCTCTAAGGTTAAAAATTGACATAACTGAGCTAGATTACAAAAATACTTAATATTGAGTGGATCACGGGGAGTCAACATACTAATTTTTGAGGCTAAAATCACAACTTACAATGTATATTGAGAATTGGTTTTCATAGTGTTTTCTACAGTGCTTGGAAATGATTACATAGTATTTTGGATAATCAGAATTAGGAAGCCATTTAAGGGATGCATTATATTTGCTATTAGCAAAGTAATAGTTTAAAATTGACCTGGCTATGCACAACAAGGGAAGCAGTAATGTAAACCTCAGTGTCTCTATCTATTGCAATTCTCAACTAAAACTTATTCTCTTAAAATCAATATTCTTCTTTATAAACTAGTTCTCTGAGTTATTACCAATCACGAAGACATTTTGAACAAGCTAATGGTCATAAGAATGCTAATCAATTTTCTTGCATGGAGGAAAAAAAAAAAACTGTGCAGCTAGCTGCCTTTTGTTCAACCTCAAAGTGGTTCATTCGTAGACTGATTTCATTTTGATTTAGCAGGATTATGAGAAATAAGAAAATGTTTGAATTTTCAACTTACTCCTTTCTGTTGTGACATTTTGTTCTTTCATTCCATCATCTCCATTAGTTTGCCAACTGGCACTGACAGGAGTGTAAAACTACTGCAAATTGTGACTTCAGCAGTACTCTGCCTGCCAAGAGCTGATCAGCTGCTTCTCTCAATGCACCTTTCCCTCTTCCTAGCAGAGGCTGTCAGAACCTGCAGTGTTGCTGGATTATAAATCTCACCTGAATTTAGTCATCTGACTCCCATCACTTTCAGGTCAACATGTATGAATGAAATAATTATGAAACAAATGTGTAGTCTACAAATTGGAGAGGGTGTGAGCCACAAGGGGGGCATGCATGTTTTTTATGGCTTCATTTGAACTGATTTATCTGACTCTTCTCATCTCCCCTGTCTCAGCAGTTATAAATGGTATCACCTTTTCTTAGCCTGTGAATTCAGCCAATTTCTCCCTGCAGAGGACATTGTAAGGAAGTTCTGCAGCTCACCTGACAAATTGCTGGCAGAAGTGATGCTTGCACAATTTTTCTGTGGTTCCAGATACTTTGTACTTTCTCTGGGTCAAATTAAGACTCCTGAGAACAATATCTGGATTCCCTAAACAGTTGTGAAACTGCCAAGATTTTCAGGGTGGATAAGATCAGCAAGTCTTCCAAATTCACATGGCCAGTCACTGAAAAACAGGCTGTATACTTATAAACTTTTTCAAATGACAGAATACCTGGATAAGCAGCTAGAAAATGGATTTCCTACATGGCATCTGGCAAATGGAATTTAAAGATGTAAGGTCAGATGAGTAATTCATATTGATTGCAAAACTAAGAATAAATACCAGGCATTTCTAGTGCTTCACATTTCTCAAAAGTCCAAGACTCCTTGTTGCTCCCTAGGTGCGTCCCTGTCTATTGCTCACCAGAGAGAACTGCTGACCCCTGGCATTGTGCTGCCCTTTGCTTCCTTATCTATTAAAATCCAGAAATAATTCTCTATCAGTTATCAGGGCCATATATTCTCTGAAAATCTACAATGACCACATTTATCATTATATATTGGGAATATAGGCTACGAAAGATGCATTGCCAAAGTATCCACTGGTGCAACAGTGGCATAAACATTATGGACAACAAAATTTCCCTCTAATAAGGCCTGCTTCACCCAAAGGAGACCATACTCGGCAATGCTATCAGGACCAAGAACTAGTGGCTACACAGGTCACAAGCCATAGGGAAGAAACTACCATTATTCTGCTAATTAGGCATAGTATTAAAATGACTCCTAATGAATTATTGTTATATCCATAGATTAATGCATCTCTCAGCTCTCAACAGAGAAGCTTCCACTTGAAACTCATGTTGATTAACACAGAGGTCCACAAATTTGCAGAGAATAAGAGATCACAGAATTCTCAGCTCTAAATGGTATTCCTTTCCTCAAAGGCTCAGGGATCATTGTGAAAGAGAGGGCAGGAAGGTTTTAAGAACTAGAGGTGGTAAATGAATACATCCAAACTCTATTGTCTGGACTCCACGGGAGAGTTGCAGACATGAACCCATAAGGCTTATGACAGCATGCATATGACCCGAGCAAACCCACTCCACAAAGGAGCCCAGCATGGATGGGGAGGTGGGCAGGAAGCCCAAGCCCTAGCTGAGGCTCTATTGGCAATTGATAGGTTCTGGGAGAGGGAAAATCAGGCTTCAAGGGATGGACCTATACCCAAGAACACTTGAGGGACAGAAATTATACTTGATAGACCTTTAAAAGTTTTTAAAGACAAATAATAATAGAGGACATGTAGGTGGGGGTGCAGTAAGGTGGTGATGGGAATGGGGGAGGGGGTCAGAATAAGATTAAGATACATATATGAAATTCTCAAATCAATAAAAAAACTTAAAAGACTTATTATCAGTCCTTGCCCCAAATATCATAGTTCCTTATATGAAATTATAGAGACAGAATAATTTTTAAGTATTCCCCTTTTCAGTTGATTGTCCTTTCTCTCGCTGCATCCTTTGTCTTTGGAAGCCTATTATGATAGAAACTTCTTAAAATATAGGCATATGAAATATAAGAAGAGTTGAAATGCAGTTACACTACAATGGGCTTCAATGTCCCTACCCACACCAAAAGCTAGAAAATAAGCTCAATGCTAGGAATAGACTACCTTTCTGGGTGTTGTTGACCAGGAGGGCCCACAGACCCTCAAACAATCCTGGCTATTGCCATTGTTCTTGGTTACCTGCCAGAACATGGCAGTAAAATACTATTGCTGAAGTCACTATATATGTGAGTTTTAGAACAAACAAGGAGGAAGCAAAGCTGGTACTGACTTTGAAGCTTTATCTCTATTGGCTAATATTCTCAGTACTAGAAAGTACAATGAATGTAAGTGGAAGAGAAAAGTAATCATCAACATTACCCTCCTGTGATCCCTGTGTGCTACAGTAATGCCTAGCCTGACAAGATATGCCCACTCATGGGTGCAATAGTTGCAAGAGTGTTATGGTAGTAAGCAACCTCCATCTGATCATATTTAAGGCCTGCTTCACAAAAGGGAGTCTATACCTGTCACTGTTATCAGGGAGAAGTACATGTGGCTAGACAGGTCACAGGACATAGGGAGAACCTACCACTATTATTCTCCTAAGTAGACATAGTAGCAAACTGACTCCTATGACTTATTTTTATGCCCATATATTAGTGCATCTCTCAAATCAAGCCAGCGAAGCTTCTTCTTACAGCCATGGTAATATAAACAAACCCACAACTGGTCAACCTGCTGACAGAAAGGAACTGTAAGAATTCTAAACCTTAAATGGAGCACCTGTATCAAACCCTCTCTTCCTAAGGCTCGGGAATCATTGAAGAAGAGGGGGCAGAAAGATGTAAGAGACAGGGGTGGTAGATGATACAAAAAATTATGCTGCCTGGATACATGGTACTTGCACATATGATTTCTCAGTGGTTATGAAGCATGTTTAAGAACTACCTAAGCCCCAAGCCAGAATGTAAACTCATGCAATCACTATGGAAAGCAGAGTAGAGAACTCTTAAAAATTAAAAATGAGTTGGGCGTGGTGGCGCATGCCTTCAATCCTAGCACTCGGGAGGCAGAGGCAGGTGGATCTTTGTGAGTTCAAGGCCAGCCTGGTCTACAGAGCGAGTTCTAGGACAGCTGGGGCTACAAGGAGACCCTGTCTCGAAAAGACCAAAAAAAATTAAAAATGAATCTACCATATAATCCAGTTATACCATTCCTTGGGATATACCCAAAGGACTCGTCCTACTGTAGAGATACCTGACACCCATGTTTGTTGCTGCTTTTTTCACAATAGCTAAGAAATGGAAGCAACCTGAATGTCCCTTAATTTATGAATGGATAATGAAAATATTTTAGATGTACACAATGGAGTTCTACTCAGCAGTAAGAAAAGATGAAGTTATGAAGTTTGCAGGTAAATGGGGGGTTTGTCCATAAACATAGGGAAACAGCTTTCAGGCACTGGAAGCTTGCTCATATGACCTTGTGGCAAAGGTGGCACTGAACACAAGATCCACGCCAACTCAATCAGACAAAGGCCCAGCGTGGATCAAGGGAAATGGGAGCAGTCTGGCCCTAGCTTGGGAAATGTGGGAGACTGATTATTGCTGGGTGAGGGAGAGTAGACCTTCCTAAAATGTCTAGACAGGCTGATTAGACTACCGTGGATGAACTTGCACCAAAGAACATTTGGGCACAAATGCTTGACCAGATGGGACTTAACATGTATGATGGAATTCATGAGGTCCAGTGCATGGGGGAGAGGTCTAAATTTGATTAAGGACAGTTTGTTAAATGCACAAAAGCTCAATAAAAACACAAAAAGTTTTCCCCTTTGAGAGAGAAAAACTTTTAAAAACTCCTCTGTCCTTTAGGTTTCGAATCTTATCCCCCCTAATCCTAGAACTAAGTGCATAAAATCTTAAAGAAGTCTTACAATACATGATGTAGAGGGAGAACAGGCAAACAAGTGAGACAGGCAAAAGCATTTTTAAGCTACTACATGAAGGTAGAATAGTTCTGTGTTAGAACAGTCATCTCAACTCTATCAAATACATAATATCTCCTAAGTTTAAAGATCATAGTAACATAAATATCTTTGTTTTATAATAAAATATTGATTATTTCAATTAAGATATCATTAAAATTTTTATTCAATAATAAATATGTTTAAATGATTAACATTTAGAAGCCACCAAAACATTCTTAAAATGAGGTTATTAATTTTACCTAATATCTTGCCAAAAATATTTCAAAGAAAATAAATATAATACAGTATTTTAAAATATAACAGTAAGAGCTGGATGTGTTGATGTACACCTTTAATTCCAGCACTAGAAAGATAGAGACAGGAAGATTGTTGTGAGATTGAGGTCAGCCTGGTCTATATAGTGAATTCCAGGCCATCGGGGGCTATATAGTAGACCCTGTTTCAAAAAACAACAAACCAAAACCAAACAAACAAAAAAACAAATTATATATAATAATCAGCATATTTATTTCTAGATAGAAACTGAAAAATTCATTTGATTAATTAGATATTTGGAAAGAAATTATTTGAAAAAGAAGTTATACTCTCCAGTCAAATAAATAGTGACTTATTTACCATCTAGGGGTTAAAGTAATACATCTGTTTTGATGTTCTAAAAATTTTTATCTTCATTTATTTCATGCAGTTGTGTATTACATTGTACATGAACTAGGTCCTTAATATGCTGTGCTAATTAATGAGGTGATAGGAAAAAAGGACAATCTGAATAATTTACCATCTTTTTTAAAAATGTTCTCAATTGTGAATCCATTTGCCAAGTATATGTGATGACAGGTTGGATAACAGAAAATCCTATAAATTATTCAGTTGTCTCAAATGCACTGAAATATTTCTATGAAGATATTTTGTGATATCAGAGAAAAATTATTAGGTGTCGTATGCAAATAATAAAAGGAGACAATTGAAACTGCCATCCCAAACTCTAGGTATAGACTAACTTTTTCTAGTTTCTTGTCACACCCAATTCACTCTAGGTTCTTCATGGAAATTGCATTTGGGATGAAGGAAGAATGACATATTTGCTTCAGAGAGAGACAGAAATGACTGACACTTATTAAATAATCTGAGGTTTTATGCTTAACATTCTTGTTACCCTTTCCACAGTGTCAGATCAGAGAAACTGAGGCTAAGGGGGACAATTTAACTCTCCCCAAGGTACTATCACCTACCTTGGCCAAATTCCAAAACCCTTTTTGTGTGCATGCCTATGTGCATATGTGTGTGTGTATGTGTGTGTGCGTGTGTGTGTGTGTGTGTGTGTGTGCGTGTGTGTGTGATGTATGTGGTATGTAGAAGCCTTAGAATGATGAGAGTTTCCTGCTCTATCACTCTTCTCTTTGAGACAGAATTTCTACTGAATCTGTGCACAGGCAGGCGGGCAGCAAGCTCCAGGTTTCCACCACAGCACTGGTCTACAAGCATGTGCGTGCCCAGGATCAGATCCCAGGTCCTTGTGCTTGAGCAGCCTTCTCCCTGGCCCCAAGCCTACTTATTAATGAAAAACAAAGAACCTTGCTCTGATTGTTCTGAATGTGTGCTTTTCCTTCTTCCCTCAGACAATCCATTCATTTGCTTTCAAATACAGGTGTTCAATGTTCAGATACTGGGCATTTGGAACTTTGTTGTTTGGCTGAATAACGTGGGGATAATATGTTTAATTATGTGTAAATATGCAAACCATAAGACCCCCCTCTCTCTGATATCTATGACAGTAAATTCACACGTGAGGTCATTGGTGCTAAGCAGCCCTTCTTCCACCAGGCTCTGACAGACAAACATCTGAGGGTTCCTTACTCACACATGCACTGAGGTGTCTGGATTCCCTCTATTTCCAAATGCTTCTCTGCTGGCAATGAGAAGTAAAAGTTCACCAGTCTTATTACTCAATGAAGCATGATTTTTGAAGTGCTTAGAGAAAACACAATAATGTCTGATATAGCAAACGGCCCAGGGTTCATCAATATCACAAGATACCCAACCCACAGTTGGTTCCCGAATGAATGAATCTTTCACGACATTAAGATATTTTTCCTATCAGTATGTAAGTGGTTAACATTCCTACCATACTTCCTAAGTCTCTCTTCTCTAAGTCCCAAAAGTTAAAATTATTCCATTTGAGGAACAGTCAAGAAATCAACAATGAGGTTTTTGGTTTTTTTTTTTTTTTTTTTTTTTTTTTTTTTTTTTTTTTTTTTTTTATTTTTTTTTTTTTTTTTTTGTGCAAGTTGGATTAGAAGTCTTTCTAACTTTTTGACTTTCTGGCATGGAACAACTGACTGTGTGGGGCAAAAGTTAAGCACTCTTGTAAGGCATGGCAGAAAGTGTTGATTATGTCTAAAGTCAAAAGTTGAGCAACAGCACAATTTTGCAGTATCATTTTAAATTCACCAAAAGGACTAGTCTTTTCAGCTTATGCACTAAATATTATCATTAAACAAATTAGCCATTTTCAGCAGGGGTCTTTCTTTCATTTGTTTATTTTTATGTATATGAATATATTGCCTGCATGTATGTAAATGCATTCATGTCATTAGCTGCCATGTGGGTGCTGAGATTTGAACCCGGGTCCTCTGCATGAGCAGTAAGTGTGCTGAACTGTTGAGCCATCTCTCCAGCCACCTCTTTCTTTTTGTATTATTCTTGCTCTAACCAGTAAGTCTGAACTGATAAGAAATCCTTCAAATTACTAAAAATGTTTTCTACCTGATAAAACTTCTGCTTGTATAGTCTTCTTATTTTGATTTTAATTTGAGTGTGATATTTGGAAACTTATTAACTTAGAGTTTGAAACACATAGTTCTGGGCTATTTGTGGCAATTCTTAACATAAAATTGCATGGTTCTACTTTGAAAAATGGTGATGATTAATATTTCCATCCTCGAATCGCCATTGCAGCCTTAAGTTTCAGAGCATGCAATTTTCAGTCCTTTATACACGTTTAGCCTTTCAGTGATTAAACTTAAGTCCATATAAATTGCATTTGCCACAAATGTATTTTTTAAACTGGTCATTACAGATAAAATATGTTTTCACAAGGCTAAAATGCTATTATTGCTCAAGGTCTATTTATATTTGTTTCCACTTTTCCCAAATCTCTGAACTTTAATGATATTTAGGAATTGCCAGGTAATATAGCAATGCAAGACTAGAACAATGTAATGTAAAATGCTCTAATAAGCCACTCTCCCTCAAGTTTTTCTTTTTCCTTGAAGTTTGCTTTCCATGTTACCTCTGATAAGCATGCCCCGAATGGTTTCTCCTTTAAGAAATCCTTGTACCATCAGATATCACATTTTGACCAAATATAGTGCTAAAAATGATTGCTTGAGTTTACAGATAGAAAATTAGTGTCAGAAAAAGCACACAGCTGCCTTTTTATCTCAAGAAGGGAATAGAAAAACACAGCATATATTTTAATTTTTATGCAACTTACTTTTAATAGGAAGGAGGTATTGGTAATAGTCTGGATTAGTGAGGCTGCAAGTCTTTGGCTATGGCAGAAGCTTATCAGGTACAATATGTTAATTTCTTTCTAATAGTGTAATGAAGTCTGAAGCTCTGAGAGAGATGCAACTTTGATAATGGGCCTGTTTAAAACAGCATTAAGAAAGTCTTGATTATGGGCTGCTGGGCAGCTTGCAAATGCTAAAGATGCAAGCGATTTCTTCTGAGGAGGCTGTTGCTCACAGAAAATGCACTTCCATTTCAAGTACAACAGCAGCACATTTGGGCTGCCCCAGGAGAGAGTGAAGGTCTCCAGCGTGTGTCCCTGAAGATCCTTTCTGGTGATTTGTGTATCTGATATATACTGCATTAGTATAGCTTTCAGCAGGCACATATTTCCTCTGGGATATTGCTGAGTTCCCAATATGTGAGTGTTTTGCATAGAAGAATCTTAAGTGGCCTGGCCTAAGGCTCCTAACTTAGCTTTTGCAGCTCTCCAGCCAGTTTTTATTTCTGGATACCTATGTGGCTACGACGAAAAATCTGGAAGGAATCCAGGGATCCTTCCACAGATTATTCAGTTGGCACCTTGCTAGTTATTCAATCATACATTTTGGATTTGTACTAATTCTTTAAATACTTTCCATTGGGGCTGGAGAGATGGTTCAGCGGTCAAGAGCTCCGACTGCTCTTGCAGAGGAGCCGGGTTCGATCCCCAGCACCCACATGGTGGCTAAGAACTGTCTTTAACTCCAGTTCCAGGGGAATCCGACACCCTCTTCTGACCTCCGCGGCATTGCACGACACGGGTGCACAAACCTACATGCAGACAATACATTCATACACATAAATAAATAAAATATAAAAAAATTAAAAAAATAAATACTTTCCATTTCACTTATTTGGAGAGTACAAGTCATATTTTTTTATTTACACTTCTTTATTTACTGCATTTGTGAACATATGCATATGTGTGATGTATTATGATATTGTACACATGGGAAGGGGGAAAGACAACTTGTCTGCATCAGTTCTCTCCTTCCACCCTGCGGGTCTCCAGGCGGTTGGGGCTGGAGCAGGTGCCTTTACACCTCAGTGCCCAGTATTAGGTATCTGGCACACGCCTTTAATCCTAGCACTTGGGAGGCAGAGGCAGGTGGATCTTTGTGAGTTCAAGGCCAGCCTGGTCTACAGAGCAAGTTCCAGGACAGCTGGGGCTACAGGGAGACCCTGTCTCGAAAAGACCAAAATAAAATAAAATAAAATAAAATAAAATGTATTGCGCTTTTGTGCATTTCGTACAACCTTTCCCAATCAAATTTACACCTGTTTCCCCATCCATGGCCTCCACCACCAGAGCTCATGCATTCTGCCACCCATGTTAAGTCCTGTCTTGCATCTTTTTCTTAGTCTTTTTTAACTTTTTCCATGTAGAAGTTTACTGTTTTTGTCAGATCTTTGAACAAGTCTTTTGTTGTTGTAGCTCCCTTTAATTTTATATTACCCCCAGATATGCATATGCACACTGCACACACACATATACCAAAATGACAGCGTATATAAAGATTTGGTACTAAGATCCACAAATGAGGGACACCATATGTTATTTGTTTTTCTGGGACTGTGTTACTTCACTTAGCATAACAGCTTCTAGTTCCATCCATTTACCTGCAAATTTCATAATGTCTCCTTTTTTATTTTTTATTTTTTATTTTTTGGTCTTTTTGAGACAGGGTCTCCCTGTAGCCCCACCTGTCCTGGAACTCACTCTGTAGACCAGGCTGCCCTTGAACTCACAAAGATCCACACAGAACTCTTCATTTGTAAAGTCACTCTTCAGCTCTTTACTCATCTTTCGATTGGGTCATTTGTTTTCTTGATCTTTTGTTTTTTGAGTAATTTATATAATCTGGATGTTAAACCTCTGTCAGGTGTGTCACTGGTGAAGGTTTCCTCCCACTGTTGATTTTTCTCTTTACTTGTTTCTTTCTTTTGCTGTACAGAAGCTTTTTAGGTAAATGAGGACCCGATTGTCGATTGTTGATCTTATTTCCTGCACAACTTGCTATCTGATTTAGAAAGTCTTTTCCTACACCTATATCTTGTATGTTACTACCAATGTGTTCTTCTGTCATTTTTAAAGTATCAGGTTTCACATTGAGTTCTTTGATCCACTGGATTTGATTTTTGTACAGGGTGAGAGGTATGGATTTATGCTGAGCCCTCACTGTCCAGTATTAATTATCTTAAAAGTAGAAATCACTGGTTAATTCAGATGAGAAGAAATCAAGAAACCTTGAAATTTTTATAAATATTTAAAGATATGTTAAATAAATGATATCAGAGAAAGGCCTCTGGTTGTGACATAAATAGTTATACAAAGTTCTTGGGCTAGAGTACAAGGACAAAGAAACTTGTTAGAAGGAAACACTTTAACTCATTCCACTTAAGAAAATTCTCCATGTTGTCAGACAACCATTTGAAGGATTCACCTGCCTTCTTACATTCCAGTAATATTTACTATGAAATGTGTAAAGCACAGACTTAAGAGAAATTTATATTTATGTTGAGGAATTTGCTAATGTTGCCACAGAATTTATTTGGCAGACTTGGCCTTAAGGTGAACATAATGGAACGGCATTTCTTCATGCATATTTGTGAGCACAGCTTGAAAGACCAAGGCTCAGCCCACTGATATACGAGCTATTATATGTATATTGTAATATGGTCCCTTAACATTAGCTTGGGAGTTATTTTCCAGATCATAACTTGCTTTTTTTTTTTCCCAAAGATCTATTCATGTTGTTTCCACATTTTTTCTAAAAACATAAAAGGGAACAAAAAACTAATATTAAAATACTTCCTTTGATGTTAAAACTGGTCACTTGTCCAAATTTAACTACAAATGTGTTTTTCCCCTAAATATTCAACTAAGGATAGAAAATGTCTATGAGTGATTTATGACAGGTTATAATTTTCTGATATTAAAGAAGTAAGCTTTTTTCAGTTCTACTGAAACTATTAGAGTATTTATGATAACAATAATTGTAATCTGTCCTGAGAAGGAACTAAAGTGCCACCATTATTTTTCTTTCTAGATTGGGAATATAAAATAATTAAAATTTAATAAATCAAATTCAGAAAACATTTCCCCAGGTCTCATGCTGTGCTATAACTTCTTAGTCTGTCACTGTTGTTGCCCCCCTCCTCATTTTTCTTTTATTTAGGAATCAAAACCTACATAATTTTGAATTCATAACAATTTTTAAATTACATAATATTTTAAGAGTATTTTTCTTTTTCTAAAATAAATATGCTAGTAATTAAACTCAGTATTTCATGACCTAGTAATTCAGCAGTTATTATAATTCATCTTTAATTGGATTAGCTATAATTACAATTAAATGGCTTTCTGAATCATAAAGGTTAAATACAAGTCATTTTCCATTTAAAGACTTAAGTATGAGTTGATCATGGTAAGAAAGAAAGTTGCTTCATCCTAAGGTTAATTGCTAAGCTTTCCCCTATGTTCAGATTCAACTTCCTTACCTCCTGTCTTTTATGATTCATAAAGCCTCTTACTCCAAATGCACAATGCTTTCCATTTTGTATAATTCTTAACTTATGCTGGCACTTCCCTGTACCTAAGTGTGGACTAAAATAATCTTTTCTTACATTAATTAGATGATGATGCTTCTTATATTGACACAGGAGGAAAGAAAGACCAAAGACTTCACATTTCTCTGCCCTGTCTTTCTCTTTGCCTCAGCCTCCATTTCTCTCTCTTACACTCACATATGTGTGCCTACGCACATATTCATATCATATTTATTTTCTACCTGTTATCTGGAAACAAATCATTTGAAGGTACACTATTAACTTTAGATTTATCAAGACAGTGTAACCCTTAGGAGGCTATTCATACAATAATATACCAAGGAAACCAATGTAGATGCCTAGGGCTCTCTTTATGATGAGCTCTGATTTAAATGAAATATGTACAAAATATGAAGGAAAGAACTTATAACCAAGGGTGACTACAAAAGAGAGGCAATAGTCTTTAAGAACTGGTCCAAGAGGCTGCAATTATCTGATATTTTTTATCCTCTCTAAAGACTAAAGAGGTTTTTTAATGTGCAGAAAAATATGTGTATATATGATGTAACTACTATACTCAGAGTAAAAAGGATCTTTAAAATGACGGGTATAATCACTGCTTTGGAAAAAGTGATATACTGTTAAATGTGGTAAAATAATAGTTTGCTTCTATTTCTCTCCACTGAGAGAATTATCTTCACATTAAGAAGGATAACACCATCAAGAGGTAATTGAAGCACAAAATAAAAGCAAAGATTATGACAGCATTAAATTCTGTAAATGAATACCTCAGTCCAGGCACAGATAAATTATGTTTTAAAGGTGAAACAAATCATTCTGGGTAATCACTGGGAAATGGTAATGAATAGAGACAATCCCATAAGTTTGGGGATGAGCCAATGGCACAGTTGAAAAGCGGTCCCAGTCAAAACATAAAATCCAAGACTGTTGAGTTGGCTGTTAAATTCTGCAAAAGTTCATAAAGCGTTATCAGACTATTGCATTGAAATCTCTAGTAAGTCATGATCATGCTAACTAAAACAGTCAGTTCATAAAAAAAACAACAAAGTGCATTAAGATTTAAAGCACACCAAGCCAACACCAATTGTCTGGAGGCCCATTGTTTTTTGTTTTTTTTAAATTTATTTTGGCTGACATATACAAATATAAAGTTCTACATATTTATAGGGTCATATGATGATTCATGTATATATACATTGTTTAAAACTTAAAAATTAAAACTGCTGAACATGTCTAGGTCGTTAAACATGTATAATTTCTTTGTGGTTAAAAATTCCATAGTTCTGAACAAAATTCCACAGTTCTTTCTTTGAAGCTTTTGAAATGCATGCAATATCACATCTATATTGGCACCTACTTTCAGGCATGGCAATTAATGTACATAGGCAGAAGTTATATATTAATATTTTAGAGTAATATATAATTAAAAGAAAAAATCTGAACCCCTGAACATAATAAAAAAAAGAAGCCCATTGTTTTTAAATAAGTCACTTAAGGAAACTTCATGGGGTCTCTGTGGGGCTAATCACAGGACATTCAGAAAAGTCTGTAATGTGGAAGAACCCTGTGTTAGGGAATCTGATTATCAATGAGTAGGAAGGGGTTTGGAGAGGTAACACCTATCTTCAGCTATGTTCTATGCAGTCTAAAATTTTTAGCAATGTCTTAGCTGGAGAGTAAATGGCATCCTTATCAACTATGTTGTTGACTCAAAGCTGGAAAAACTGAGTGCTATTTTTGACACTGGGCACAGGATTTAAAATGATCTTGACAGTAAAATGATGAGACAGAGCCAACATGATGAAATTTAACTAGGATAAGGTTGAGAGAGAATGCCAACATAATGAAATTCAACTGGGGTAAATGAAAAACTCCTGTTTGTATCAGGATTACAATTATACACATTAAGGAGAGAAGATCTTTACTTGACAACATTTTTTTTTTTTTTTTGGACAAAGGCATTGGGGTTTTAATCATGTACGAACTTTCTGAGATAACAACGTGCAGATGGACTGTGTGGTTCAGGGCAGATAGGAGGCATTAACTAGTTTTGTTTGAAGCTCATGGCAAGCCAAGCACATGATTTGGCTGTGTATGTTGTAGGCTAATTACAGAAATGTGGTGCCCACATTGAAGGAGATAATCCTCCCACTGAGTCTGGACTGGTCAGATCATTCAGAGGACATTGTACCCAGTTCTGTTTTCATTATTGACAGAAACTAATAAAGCAAGTTGCAGTTAACAGTAGTATACCGACCAAAATGGTGTTATAAGAAAAAATTGCATTTGGCACTGAGAGGTTAGTGAGCACAAGAAAGGAGAGACAGGGCTGGTATTATATCAACATTTAAAGCTTTGTCCTGTGGAAGATTTTTTATATTTAAGTGCACACATAGAAATAAGGGGAGGATGAAAGAAGAGAGTGTTTCAGTTCAAACAAAACAAAGAACTTTCTAATATGTTTAAATAAAAAAAAATGGTATCATGAGGTTAAAGAGATTCCATACAAGTTGGGCAAAACCAACACTATTGATAATGTAAAATGATCTCTCTCTACTCTCTCTTTTCCTTGCTTTGAATTTAAAAGAGTCTTGTTTTAGTTTATTTCTGTTGCTGTGGTAAGAAACACTGACCAAAACTAACTTGAGGAGGAAAGGGCTTATTTATCTTACATCTCCCAGGTCATCACTCAGGGCTGGAACCTAGAGGCAGGCGCTGAAGTACAGACCATAGAGGAATTCCACTTATTGGCTTGCTCCCCTGGCTCATGCTCAACTTTCTTTCATATACAATACAGGAACCCCTGCATTTGGGGAATGGGGGATACCACCCACAATGGTCTGAGCCCTCCCATATAACTCAACAATCAAGTAACTGCCACACAGACACAGCCATAGGCCAGTCCAATGGAGGAATGTCATAAATTGAGGTTCCCTCCACCCAGGTGTGTCAAGTTGACAATTGATACTCTCCAGCACAGGTCTCTCTGTATGGTCAAAGCTGACCCTGAACTCATAATTCACCTGTATCTGTCTTTTGCTTGCTGATATTACAGGTGAATATTAGCATTTTATCTGCAAGAAAAATTTAAAAAAATGTTATTTTTATTTATTTTATATGCATGAGTATATTGCCTGCATGTTTGTAATTGTTTCTGTGTGGTGCAGTGTCCTCAGAGGTCAGAAGGAGGGTGTTGGAACCCCTGGAACTGAAGTTATGGACCATTTTTGGCTGCCATGTAGATACTGGGAATCAAACCTGGGTCTTCTGAAAGAGTAGCCAGTGGTCTCAACTTCTGAAGCATCTCTCTAACCCCTAAGAATTTTTTTTAATTTAATTTTTTTATTGATGCTTTGTGCATTTCGTACATCATTTTCCAATTCAGATCAGGCATTTTTCCCTTTCCCTTCCCCCCCACCCCCACCCCATCCTTAATAGGAGGCTGGCTTTAAGGTTATCCATAGTTTCTTCCAAGTAAATGAAATATATAGTACTGAATATTTACTTTATGAAAGGCAACTGCCAGAGTTAATCTTGATTGTCAAGTTATTAAATGAAAGTTAATTAGTCTAGTAAAGCACAGTTTGGGCTAGGGAGTACAGGAACAATAAACCAGTTAGAACATGCATTGTCTCTCTGCTTACTGGCTGCTCTATTTATTCTGACACATCCTCTACACTATAGTGGACTGAAATCCAAAGCTAAACAAGCCATCCTTTTTATGTTATTTCATCTCAGGTATTTCATCACAGTGATGAAAAACTGGCACAACAACTTTCTCATCTTTGTGTGTAAGGGAATAAAGCAGATGAAGACTTTATCCTAAAAACAATTATGTTCTTCTAATGGAGCTGAGATATGAACACTATTAGTATAAAGGCACACACTTACAGAAAAGTTCTGCAAGAGCCACAGAAGGCTTGGACAGAGAAGAGGTGATCTAGAAATAAGGTGCTATTTTACTGAGCACCAAGGATATATAGGAACATTTTTGTTGTTGTGTTTTGAGAATGTCAAACAGTAGTAGTGTATTTACATAATTGCCATCTCTCATTCTTCCCCTCAAAGTCATCCCATGTTTCCCTCACTTCCTCTCAATATCAAAACAACCTACAGAGTCCATTTAGTATGTACTTGTTTCAGGCTGACCGCTTAAGACTGGATAAACTTTCAAGGAATTGTCTCTGGAGAAAACTGTTTCTTCCCCTCTCAGTAGCTATTAACTGCCTGTAGCTCTTCATCTAGAAGTGCAGCATTGTGACAATTTCCCCATCCACGTTGCCATGTCTGCTGCTATTGTCATTATGTAGATCTTGTTAAGCAACCATATTGCTGAGATTTCATAGATTTAGGCTCCCTGTCATGTCTGGAAGACACTACGTGGCTGGAGACATCCTGGTCCTCGGCTCTTACAATCTCGCTGTACCATCTTTTCTACAATATTTCCTGCACCTTAGGTGTAGGGGCTGCATTTTAGATGTATCAATTGTGGTTAACACCCCATAGTCACTTATTCTCTGAATTTTGACCAGTATGGCTCTTTATATTCTCTCCATCTGTGCAAAAAGAAGTTTCTGTGGTGAGAAGTGAGTGTTTTGTCTGTGGGTTCAAGGATATGCTTGTAGAATACAGGTAGAAATTGTACTGTTTTTATTTATTTATGTGTATGAACGTACTGTCTGCATGTAGGTTTGTGCACCCATGTCGTGCAATGCCGCGGGGGTCAGAAGAGGATATCAGATTCCCTTGGAACTGGAGTTCTCCTGGAATTGGAGTTACAGACGGTTCTCAGCTGCCATGTGGGTGCTGGGGATCGAACCCGGGTCCTCTGCAAGAGCAGTCGGTGCTCTTAACCGCTAGGCCATCTCTAGAGACCAAGACATCAGCTCCAGAGAAAGTAGAGTGTTTTGCTTCTCATCCACCTGTGCCCCTTTTCTAAGCCTAGGGAACAATCTGCGGAAGAGGGGGTAGAATGTAAGGGCTTCGATTGGGGTTAATGGTGAAACTACAACAATATAGACTGGACACTCATTCGATCAACTTGATTGAACATACAAGCCCCCCCTGCTGGATGGTGGGACCCATGAGCTGTGTGGGTTTGGGCACAACTGCTTGCAAATTGGTTTTACATGAAGGATGCTTGTACTCACAAATTATCACTTATTGTTAAAAAAAATGAAAAAACAAAACAAAAAAGCAGAGAAAGATGCAGAAAACTTATGGCAAAATGCATGATCTGGGATGGGTAGGGGTGAGGTGGGGGGAAGGGAAGGGGATATATGCCTGAACTGAATTGGAAAATGTTGTATGAAATACACAAAGCATCAATAAAAAAAAAAGAATAAAATGATAAAAAAAAAGAAATTGTACTGTCTTAGGGAAATGACAGTAGTAAGTTCTCTGCTAGGGTCGATGGCCTTTCCAGCAAGGAGTATTTGCCTAGGTTTACAGTAGGAGCAGGACTTGAGTCCAATTAGACAGTCATTTGTTACCCCCAGGATGTAAGTGTCACTAGTATCCCATTATGAATAATCTGCTTGGCCAGTCATTGTTGTAGTTAATAGGGGAAGGGGAAGCAAAGTAATTCCAGTTGGATGAGAACATTGTAGGGAAGAAATCAAACCTACAGAGAAGCTAAACAAAATTTGTTTAAATCAAGCACAGTGGTAAGCAGAAACAACTAAAATATTCTTAGAGCGTTTCCAAAGCTGTGTCCTACCTTCTAGAGTCATGTGTATATTTATATGTGTGCATGCAATGTACCCATGCATATTTTTATTCATGTGTGGTAGTCAAGGACACCTTGTGGGAATCTGTCCTCTCTTTCCACCATGTGAATCCTGGGATTAAACTCAGGTCACCAGGCTTCATAGGGAATGAAGCTTAGCTACTTCACTTGCCACTAAGTGAGGTTCTTTACAAATTATGTTTTCCTTACTGTTCCTAGCTTTAGATGAGAAAATATAGCTAAATATAGTGTAGAGTCAAATACTTGTAATCATCCTGTGATAATACAGTCCAGAAGCATGCCTGTGATTTTCAGGGTGGAGCCTTTCCAGGAAACAGAAGAAAGAATGCACTAGGAAAAATTTTAAAGCTTTCTCTGGGAATGCAGGTCCTGTTGGTTTGAAGAATACCTATACACCACAACATTGAAGATGCTACTTTTTTTGGTTGTTATTCCAACTCATGAAGGAATATGTATATATTAATTTATACAACAAAACATATAAATAATTTGAAAATTGTTTCTGAGGGTAATTTTCTCTTATTAGAAGCTATATAATCTTGTATAGTAAGTTATGGTAAGTTATTTTTTTAAATCCATGGCAAAGGTACAAAAATTGATCGTAGTAACAAATGAAAGATCCAGAGAATGAAGGAGCTCTCATTCATCGAAAGCCATGGATGATATAACACAGTGGACTTGCTCACAAACTAGCGATGTAGACATTGTAAGATTCCAACAAATCAATCCACAGTGGACCATGATTTAGCATATTTATTAAGGACAACACTGCTTGAAGTCCTGTAAGAAGATAACAAAGAACTTAGTAGCACTAGTTCTTTCGTGGCCCACTACATGATTTAAATGTTTTGCATTAATTGCCTGACTTTAACAATTAGGGGTTTCTGAATACAAGTCTGGATGTTTAAGTTCTTGTGAAAGATCAAAAGTCCTAACCTGTGTATATCAATTCACATTGGATGACAGGTGGGAATTAAATTTGGGCTTCCCCATTTAGATAGCTCACAGGACCCTCAGCTTATACTGTGGTTCCTGTTTTCCTAAGTGTTTTAAATAGCCATGTAATTGTTTACCTGTTTGATATTTTCTCCTGTAATGTTGAGCCTTTTTTTCCTCTGATTTAGAAGGAACAACAAAGTGAGACAATTGAAAACTGCTTAAATTCTACTCTGATGTGATGGGTAATGATACTGCTCAATTCTACATAGCTTTTACATACTACATTATCTTTCATGTGGGTGGACTATTGCATACTCTTTGCTATACTTTTTGCTATTAAAAAGTGCAAAACATAAAAATCAGCCTTCTAATTTTGCAATTATCTGTATCTTTATTTACTTGTAAAAAATCATAAGAGAAAATTAAATTTATCAGTGAGTAACTACACTTTTGTATTTGTTGTGAGCATCAATGACAAAATTTGCCTAATTTACATATATTGCAAATTTGGTATTCATTTTTTTAATATCACGGATGGCTAGACACTCACATAATAAATATGCTTTTACCTTGCATCAGTTGAACTTCAAGAAAAATTAATTACATTCATCATTTCCTGATTTATTTCTTTCTGTAATTTAAGTATCTCCATGGCAACCACACATTTTTGTTAATTTCTGAGTTGAAGAGGCACCTTGCTATAGCATTCTTTGCATTTATGAAGGGTTTTTGTTGAATACTATAAGGGCTATAGTCTCTTCTCATTGATACTCTTTAATAGAATAAAACATCATATGCACACACAACTAATCATTTTGCTTAATTTTTTTCTAACTTCATAATGTTCTGCTTCTAGTTATTGGTAGATATTTATTAGCTATGACTTTCCGTAAGCAATTATGATAAAAATAACAGTGTAACTATTACTAAGTTATTTTTAAATCTCAGTTGCTATTAAAACAGTTGCAAAATGTAATTCCACAAAAAATGGAGAATTATCAGTAAGAAAAAAACATAATTCCTGTTTTATGAAATTTCTGTTCAAGTGCATGAAGGAGGATTCCCACTTGTAAAGAATCACGACCTTCTCACACTGTGGCCACACCACAGATCCCCTTGTTTCACAGTCTCATTTATTAAATATCCCTTGATAAAGTTTTTCTCTTTTTGTTCCTTTTTCAAGAGTTAGGATGAACAATTAGGTTTTCCTAACATTTTGAAAGGAATGATTTGAAGACTAGATAATCAGGCTAGTCTAGTGCTTTAAATTGTTTACTCCAGGGCTTTCTACCCTCCATTCCCATTCCACCTTCTGTTTCCTCTTAACATTCCATTTCCTTTATCTCATACTGCTACAGCAGAAATAGAAGACATGCATAACACTTTTAGTTGACTTTGTCATCCTCCAACAGTACTTTCACCGAATCGTTTTCCATACTTTTTTTTTTTTTTTTTGTCTTTTCGAGACAGGGTCTCCCTGTAGCCCCAGCTGTCCTGGAACTCACTCTGTAGACCAGGCTGGCCTTGAACTCACAAAGATCCACCTGCCTCTGCCTCCCAAGTGCTAGGATTAAAGGCGTGCGCCACCATACTTCTTTAAGTCTGATTCTGTCCTTTAATTTGTATATAAACATCCTGTTGATAAGACAGAACATTTATGCGCTGGAGAGATAGACTAGCGGTTAAGAGCACCGACTGCTCTTGCAGAGGATCCGGGTTTGATACCCAGCACCCACATGGCAGCCGAGAACTGTCTGTAACTCCAATTCCAGGAGAACTCCAGTTCCAGGGGAATCCGAGACCCTCTTCTGACCTCTGTGGCATTGCACGACACGGGTGTACAAACCTACATGCAGATGGTACATTCATACACATACAAAAATAAATAAAATTAAAAAATTTTTAAAAAGATGGAACATTTAAAATGCGGTAAATAAGGCCCACATCTTTAATCCCACTCCAGAGATAGGTAGATTTCTGGGAGGTGGAGGCCAGCCTGGTCTACACAGCAAGTTCCTGATCAGTTGAGGCTACAGGAAGACCCTGTCTCAAAACAGAACAGAACAAAAAAACAAACAAAAAAATGTGGTATGTCTACCATTTGTTAAAAATGAGAAAACCCTCACCTCACATAAATTTTGGGGGTATCTATTCTGTAAAACTGAGAAAACATTTCGAAATTTATATCTGAGAAGAATGGAATATGGCTAAGGTCTCAGATTCAAGACACAGTTTCTCACACTCAGTTCCTGACTTAGCCACTTACCAGATATGTAGTCTTGGGATAGTTGTTTAACTCCTTTGTGTCTAAGTTTTTTTTATTTTATTTCTGTACCTGTATGAATGTACTGTCTGCATGTAGGTTTGTACACCTGTGTCGTGCAATGCTGCGGAGGGTGTTAGATTCCCCTGGAACTGGAGTTCTCCTGGAATTGGAGTTTCAGATGGTTCTCAGCTGCCATGTGGGTGCTGGGAATCGAACTCGGGTCCTCTGTAAGAGTGGCTGGTGCTCTTACCCGCTAGGCCATCTCTCCATCCCTGTGTCTAAGTTTTTATCTAGTATTTTGGAGTTCTCACAAGGATTAAATGTGTTCTCAATATAACTCAGAATATTGAGTAACATAAGAATTTGTTTTTATCTTGTTAGCATAGCATTTCTAGAAATCAATGCCATTTTGGAGACAGGGGGAAAAAAAGAAAAACCTAAAAACAAATCATTATTTGCCTAGGTGAACTGATTGACTACATCTTCTACATCCAAAAGGTAGCAGGTGGTAAAATTAAGCACATTCATTTCTGTACTTACTATCACAAAACATGCAGAGGAATGAGCTCAGAAAGGCATAATATAAAAATCTTCACAAAACGTAGAATGCTACACAAGACAGACTAACGGAAATCCCAGCACCATTCCAGGTGCCATTGCTATGACAACTATGTGAAATTTTTTACCTTTCTAGGCAGGAGAAGACAGACTGTTTTTAGAAGAGAGTCTGTTGTCCAATAAAAATATTGTGGAAAAATAACCAACGCAAATTTCAGGTTTTGTTCTTAAGGATGTCCTCTGATATCTGATATGCTTTGAAGCTGTGCTGTATTAGAACATAGAGCATGGGCAGAGAAAAACATCTGAGACTGGCCTAAAATATTTTAATTAACATCCCACATTGACTTACTTGATTCAAGTGATAGTTATTTTAGTATTTTGGAGTCTAATGACAGCATTTTCCCCAAAGCCCAATTCTCAAAGTCTTCTCTCAAGTGTCTGCTTCGTCATCACATTAGTCATGTGAAATGCTGCAATTCACATTCATTGAAAAAATGTGAATGTCTTATTTCTGAATTTGCTTCACAGAGGCTGATAGCAACAGCCTGCAATTTGTGTATATGCATGTATGTCTAAATTATTTTTAAATTGCACATTATCTAACGATCCTTTTAAATCTATAAAGAGAACCAAAAAATATTCCAACAAACCATACTTAAAAATACTAGCTAGGGAGATGTATCAGAGGACAAAAGCCATATTCACGGCTTGGTGATTACCCTTGATTATACTTTCACTGTTTGTGGGCTATACAGAACTCAGCAATGTTCCTCCCTATGGGACGACAGGGAGAATTTTTCATTTGGGAAGTTAAAAAAAATACTGCTTAACTACAGTCAAATAATACCAAGCATGAGCATTTCAATGTTGATGTTCAAATTATTGCATGTAGCTTTTGTGTTTAAGCAGAAAAACACATTAAGAGGCATCACTAAATTCTGTGAGTATGTAAGGAGAATATGTGACTCTACAAGTTGCTGCCCCTATGGCTCGCCTCTTACTGTTAAAATAGCTTTGAAGTTTTTGTTTTCTTCTAGAATTTTTGTATCGGTTGTACCTGACTTCCAATACCTCAGCCATTAGTTTTGAGATAGCTGTGAGTTTTCAAGCAGTATGCAGTTTGCTTTGTTGCCTTACATCCCCAAGGTATAAATAAATAGATACAATAGTGTATTAATGCATGTTTTATAAAACCATTTCAGTTGTGATATACATTTTTAATATAATAACTTGACTGCATTATGATGAAAAGTCCTAGAGTGAATGAACTCATAAAAATTCATTGGTAATGCCTGTTCCTCAATTAAGGAAAGTCTGTCTATGGAGCTTAGGAGAATTGGTTTTAATGAGTGGAAAGCTCAATCATGTTTCCCACAATTACTGCAGCTAACACTTGCATTTAGTTGGCACAGAATGTCAGTTTTAGCTGTATTCCTAGGACAAGCTTCACTAACCTTTTGGTTCTTTTCAGCAGTAGCAATACAGTGGTTCTCTCAGAAAAAGTCCTGACTTACAATTCTGTACTGTTCCTTTTGGAAAAGTATCAAAGCTATTTGTGCAAATATAACATGCATTCTGAAAGAAGGTACTGAATCTGAAAAGTGTCATAGTTTCCAGTGAAATATGAATATCACAGAAGTGGAAGATGAGGTTATCAGAAATTGCAATTATATACTTGATTGACAGCCCTTGGTCAAACTTGAGATTTCTGTTCCCTTAGGCTTGAATTTCTTTGCCTTGTCCTTCTTCCTACACTTGACATGTTAAGGGATTTTGACAACTGAAGAACATCTCTGGAGTGCTTAACTGTGTCTGTGATCTCCTTGACTATGTGGAGCTGTGTTAAGTCACACACTATCAGAGCACTGTTCAAAAGGCAGTTTACTCTCTGTTAATATTGAAGAATGCTATAGCAAGTGACCTGAGAGAATCCAAATGGCCAAAGGACACATTTTAAAATGTGTTTTGTTCTCAAGAATTACAGAGCAAAAGCATGGTACAAAATTAATCTAGCTAGCAAGAGGGTTCAGGTTACACAAAACATCTGCTGGCTGCCTCTGCAACAAAAACATTGCATTTGTCTAGACTTTATTTATGATTCATTTTTGGCATTACTAGTTGTTACCATTGAAAGCCAAATTATTGGAGCTTTGTATAACAGATTACCTCAAATGAAATTTTTTTAAGTGGATGGCTATTTAAAAAACTTTTTAAATGTAATTTTAGGCTATCTTCTGTGTCCAGGAGGTCCCTAAGACTCACATTTTTAGTTTTTTAAGAACAAAAAGAAAACACTATAGAGAGGGGAAAAGTAACAAGAGAATGGATTATTTTTTCCATTTCCCAGGCTCATAGTCCACCAGTCTTTTAGTGGCTATGGTTTTCAGACCTTTATTTTAGCTTTCAAGTCCTGCTCATTGTCCAATAGTATTTGGAGGGTTGGGAGGATGGGGGTTTCAAGCACAGGGTTCCTGGAGGAAGGAAGCTGCATCTCCCAGAACAGCACTCCCTGGAAGCTTTCTCAAGAAGCAATTGCTAGTTTGATGAGTGTATTTCAGTTTCACGTCAACATTCTTTCTTTTGCAATTTAATTTGCACAAAAGCAAGCAGTGCTCTTCTGCCTCCAAAAATACGTATGAGTGGGTGTTATATACAAGAACGAGAGACCAGGATAGCGAGCAAAGAGGAAGGAAGCATTGAAGAAAAAGCTTAACTTGTGCCCAGTCTAACCTTCAAATTTCTCTTGAGTCTTTTCTATATGAGAGCATTGCTCATAATACTCATATGTTTGTGTGTGTATGAGTAGTTTCTGAAGCAATAGAGTTTTGATTATAGAGGATAGAGATGGTAGATTCATATTTAGTCTAAAAATTACTTTAAGTGCTTAGTTCAGAGCATGAGTTTTATTTGTGAATTTCTTTCACACTACATGAGCAGATTTTACTCTGAATTGATGCTTGGAGTACTGGTAGTAACTAGGACATTACTGTCTTCTGAGCAACGGTAAATAACATGTACTACAGTATTCTAGAACCTCAATTTCCAAAAACAGAAGAATGTCATAACAAGTCTATTGTGCTCTTTTCTTCATGTATTTTCCCACAATTAGAAATTGATTCATTTATTTGTTAAATGTGTGATCTAACAAAGCAAAGTCTGATGTAATCTCATAGCTATCAGCATTCAGGGCTTAATTACTATGTATTCCACCTTGCATTCACTGGTCCAGAAGACTCAATCCAGAGCAACTTATAAAGCTCTGAAACCAATTTTTTTGCCATTCATTATTTATAAATGATATTAATAAATTCCCCTTGTGAAATTTATCTTGTATAAATAAAAGATACCATATTTTAACATATATTTCCCTCAATAAGAGTTATTCTATATTTAAAAACTACAAACAGAATAGTGATGCATAGACACAGATCTCACCAACAATAAACTTACAATTGGCTTACAATGACCAAAGAATGAATGAGATCTCTGAGTTGTCAGTGGTCAGCCATGACCCTGACAGTATGGACCAATGTTGAAATTATTGCAGTTCATTTGTCTGAAACTTTTATCCAGCATCTTGAGAAAGCATTCACCTGTTAAGTCTATCACTGTCTTGTTGAAGGCTGAATTTTTAAAATTTTGTATATTTATTTATTTATTTATTTACATGTATGAATGTATTGTCTGCAAATAGGTTTGTGCACCCATGTCGTGCAATGCCGCGGAGGTCAGAAGAGGCGTCAGATTCCCCTGGAACTGGAGTTCTCCTGGAACTGGAGTTACAGATTGTTCTCAGCTGCCGTGTGTGTGCTGGGGATCGAACCCGGGTCCTCTGTAAGAGCAGTCGGCGCTCTTAACCGCTAGGCCATCTCTCCAGCCCCTAAAGGCTGAATTTTTAAAGAAACAAATCTGTGGAGCAGAAACTCATGCTATCACTTGAAGTATTTTTAATGGTGTTGTCCTATAGTACACAATTATTGCACAGAAATGCACTGAATATCAGTTTCCTGTCCTTATGCTACATGCTAAAGTTCTTTTCTCCACTCTCAGTTCCCTTCTGGTTTGAGTCATATTCCTTAAAAATGTCTCATATTCAAGGCATTAAATATGTTCCTTGAGCACACTCTCCAAGGTCTAAGCAGAAAATATGTGACAGGTTACTCAGAGAACAAGGAGAGGGTGGTGGCAAGAATCTCTCTCTACAGTGTTTCTCATGCCAGCTTCTCCTTGGTCTTGAGTGATAAGTCCTCTTTACTCTATAGCCATGGAGAAAAGGTTGCACTCAGTATGGGAAGTTTGCATTTTCATTATTTTGAGGAAGCTCAGGATTACATAGGTCACACAATTTCATTTCCTTTGACTTGTTTTCTTCCAGAGATGATACCTTATATTGGTTAAGAATATCAGCATCATTGATGAGAATTGAGAGATGTATTAGTATTCTCTCTATCCCTTGTTCTATTGTCCTGGAACAGGACTCCTAAGAGACCATTGTGGAAGAGGTGATGAAAAGATTGTAAGAGTCAAGGGAAGAGGTGCACGACCATCTGAAACAAGTCTTACAGACTCCTGGGAACTTGCTCATATGGATTTAAAGCAATGGTGTCAGCATGCACAAGACCCATGCAGACTCAGGTAGACAAGAACCCAACACAGAACTGTGGAAATGGGCAGCAGGCCAATATCTTAGCTAAAGAACTATTAGGCAATGATTGCTGCTGGATGAGGAAGAGCTGATCTTAAGGGAATGACTCTAGATAGGCTGATTAGACCCTAGTGTATGAACTTGCACTGAGGGACATCTGGGTACACTAACTTGTCTCAGCGGGCCTTAACATAAATGGCAGAATGCGTGAAATCCAATGGAGGCAGAATGGGTGGGTACCAATGGGAACAGAGTATAAATAAGGATTAAGATGTTGTGTGTGCAATACACAAAAATTCAATTAAAATATACAAAAACTATCAGCATCACCTTTCAATTTCTTGACTCTCAGTGATTCCACTGTCAGATAGCATCTAAAGAAAGCCATTGAGGGCTGGAGAGATGGCCTAGCGGTTAAGAGCGCCGACCGCTCTTGCAGAAGACCCGGGTACGATCCCCAGCACCCACATGGTGGCCGAGAACCGTCTGAAACTCCAATTCCAGGAGAACTCCAGTTCCAGGGGAATCCGACACCCTCTTCTGACCTCCGCGGCATTGCACGACATGGTGCACAGACTTGCATGCAGACAGTACATTCATACACATACAGAAATAAATAAAATTAATAAAAAAAGAAAGCCATTGATTAGTTAACATTTTAATAATTATCATAGCTTCTGCATGTAAAATTACTCAGAAAAATAAGAATTTCATATTTATATGGGGAATTTTTATATATCCAGACCCAAGTCTAGAAGTAAATATGATACCTAAAGATCTCTAGGAAAACATTGAGAAAGCTGTTTTTGTTTTTCACTTGATTTTCTCTGTATAGTTTTAGCTAGCATATTTCAAGGAAATGATGATTAGGTGGTATGTTTCCAAGTTAAGGTCTCTAGAGTAGAAATGCAAACAGAAATTGAAAATAAATATTCTCATACACTTTTCTCTGAAGCTTGGTGCTTCTGTCTTTGGGGGTCTTAACTGAGAAGTTAAATAGTTGTAAAGAAGATGCTCTTCTTATTTCCATACAGAGATTTAGGAATGTAGTTTTCACAAAGGGTGACTCAGAAAGAGAATTAACAGGTGGCAGGCAGCACAATGGGTTGAAGCTGCACCAGCAGCAGACATGCATCTGACTTCTTTAGTAATATAGTGAAAAGGAATTGGGCTAGAAAAGAATAAAATGGTAGGTGTCCCCCACTAGCTGATGGTAATAGTTCTGGGCCCTTATAAATAATGTTCTTATGGACTTCTAGATTGGTTAGGGAAGACATGTTCAGAGAAGAAGAGGGGCGGAGGTCACATAACAGCAATCAAAACGTAGTTATCCAGAGATGCATGTGTTACCCACAAAAGAATAACACATTCATGCATAATCTGAAACTGAATATACCAATACTGCTTCTCATTTTTATCATATACATTACTCAGTACTCCACATTATCTGGCTCAGAATAACACGGAGGTGACAGAGTCATGGTTAGGAGTTGGCTCTGTTATTGTAAATATGAAAAGCATGTCTTGCATACAGACAGGCTCTCTTCACTCCAAGTCTGTGCCATTTTTAAAGGGCTAAAATTGACACTAAGTCAGAAATTTCACTATAGGTTGTTTTATTGCTAGTACATAATCTGATATCACTATCTGATATCATTTCTATTGTAATAGTTTTTAACCTAATGAAAGGGAGTTAATGAAGAGTGAGACCAGGAAATTACATAAAACAACAGCATTTTGCTGTAAAAGTATAAGTGGCTTCAAGGGAATAGAATTTCCCCTTACCAATTGGAATTTCTTTTATTTATTGTTCTAAAAAGCACAATATCTATGAACTAGTTAGCATGGTGTTCACACAAGGTAGATGGCCACCTGCTTTGTGTTATAGTCCCCTATCTCCTATAGATGGCCACCTATTTTAACAAAGGTTATAAATGAAGCAACTAAAAATTATTAAATCATCTCAGTCATTTACTTCATTAATGATATCTGGTTTATGTCAATTAGCAATTGTTATTTGTTTAATACACACAAAAGAACTGTTGGAACAATAGACCATTATGTTAAAAGGTTGAGTAATGCTGAAAATTGTTTTATGGTAAACAAATATGGCTATACTTAGAATACAGTTAATGGAAACTTATTTCAGTATCATAAACATAAAATGACTATATGTTATTCTCCATTAGAATGCTAAGCTTGAAGCCTTTTTCATGAAGGTAGTAGCTAATATGGTATCTAATTAAAACTAATAAAAAGGCAAACAATGTTAAATTTAAGAAAATTCTTCAACAGTACATAACTTGCATTTAAATATTTGAACTATTACCCTTGATAATAGTAATATGTCCAAGGATTAGTTTCAGTGCTCAAGAGATGATATTGGTCCCTTATAAAAGAAGTACAGTTTAGATTTGAGGAAAGAATATAGTTTAAAATAAACTATATGCTCATGTACTTTTTATGGTACAAGGCTTATATATAGGGCCTTATGCGTGAAGACAAATACTCTATCAATGTGCTATATGACCAGCATTTTATTGTTGGCTTGAAATTTAATATTACTTGCATTTTTCCAATTTCTTTATGTCTGAAAGTTCCTATTTTCTGCTAAAAGAAAGGAATACATGGACTTTAGGCAAAATTCTATGACAATAACTGAAGTAGAATTTTCATGAATTTATAAAATGTATGTTTTCAACATGTTACACACTCTATTGAATTTGTGTTAAGTAAAAGTACAGTAGTCTTGCAATTAAAAATTAATTATTCACATGAAGGGTATGAGTAGCAAGTTCTCCTGTATGGTAGACATTTCTGATGTTTTAGTGCTTGAGAATTTTATAATGCATGTAATCTATTTTGATCAAATCCTCACCATATTTCCATCTCTAATTCTTTCTCTATTTTGATCAAATCCTCACCATATCCTTATCTCTAATCCTTTCTCTATTTTGATCAAATCCTCACCATATTCCCCATCTCTAATTCTTTCTCTATTTTGATCAAATCCTCACCACATCCCCATCTCTAATTCTTTCTCTATTTTGTTCAAATCCTCACCATATCCCCATCTCTAATTCTTTCTCTATTTTGTTCAAATCCTCACCATATTCCCATCTCTAATCCTTTCGCTATTTTGATCAAATCCTCACCATATTGCCATCTCTAATTCTTTCTCTATTTTGGTCAAATCCTCACCATATCCACATCTCTAATTCTTTCTCTATTTTGATCAAAGCCTCACTATATTCCCATCTCTAATCCTTTCTCTATTTTGATCAAATCCTCACCATATTCCTCATCTCTAATTCTTTCTCTATTTTGATCAATCCTCACCATATCTCTATCCCTAATTCTTTTTCTATTTTGATCAAATCCTCACCATATCCCGTCTCTTATTCTTTCTCTATTTTGTTCAAATCCTCACCATATCCCCATCTCTAATTCTTTCTCTATTTTGTTCAAATCCTCACCATATTCCCATCTCTAATCCTTTCGCTATTTTGATCAAATCCTCACCATATTGCCATCTCTAATTCTTTCTCTATTTTGGTCAAATCCTCACCATATCCTCATCTCTAATTCTTTCTCTATTTTGATCAAAGCCTCACTATATTCCCATCTCTAATCCTTTCTCTATTTTGATCAAATCCTCACCATATTCCTCATCTCTAATTCTTTCTCTATTTTGATCAATCCTCACCATATCTCTATCCCTAATTCTTTTTCTATTTTGATCAAATCCTCACCATATCCCGTCTCTTATTCTTTCTCTATTTTGGTCAAATCCTCACCATATCCCCATCTCTAATTCTTTCTCTATCTCCCACCATTTTTCTCTCCCGAGTTCATACATTGCTTTATTTTTTTTTTACACCTACTGAGTCAACTTAGTACTGACCACATGCACATGGGTAAAGACACATTTACCGAAGCATGGGTAACCTTTTTGGGAACTCATCCCTGAAAAACACTAGAGAACTGCCTACTCTCTTCTCACCATCAGCCATCAATTGCTCCTTAGTTAGGGGTTGGACTTCATGAAGTCCTTCCCCATCTATAGTGGGGTATTGTACAGCTTGATCTGCTGAAGGTCTAAATTATGTTTCCAAATGTCCTTCAGTGTGGAAATGTTAGCCCTTGTGAATGATTCTATTATTTAAAAAAATGCATGGGAGCTGGAGAGATAGCAGAACAGTTAAGTGCACTGGCTACTCCTGCAGAGGACTAGTGTTTGAGTCCCAGCACCCACATGGTGGTTAACAACTGTTCGTGTAGTTCCACTTCCAGGGAAATCCCACACTGCTTTCTGATCTCTGTGGGTAGTGCACATGTGTTGCACTAACAGATATGAAGGCAATATACACATACACATAAAATTAAAAATAAAGAAAATATTTTTAATACAGAATGATTCCATAGTTGATTTTGCTTGTAACTCCCCAGTGCATCTTTCTTAGTATCTGTACTCTTCTGTATTAGCACATATGCATTCATGAGTAAATTGGCTAATAAATTAGCCAATTTACTCATGAATGCATATGTGCTAACACATCACCACTTCTGTGCACGGTCATCAATATGGGCCAGTGTTCAGACACTGGGGTTTACTCTCTATTGTCTACGGAAGACCACCAATTATTGAGCAGACTGACTGTCAAATATTTTGCCAACTTTTGACATTCTAACTAGACAATTAAAGATTAATACTCAAACATAACTCATGAGGGCTAATATCTGTTGATTTACCATTTTTACATTTCCTGGGGGAGAAATTAACACCTGTGCTATGAAAAATGCACACTGCTGGCTGTCTAGTGTTTGCTTTCTGTTTTGAAAGATGTTGATCTGCCACAGATGCCAACATACATTCTAATGCTTGCAATACCTATGCTGGAATAGGATGAAAGTGCTGATACTACTCAAATATGCATGAGATGGCTGGTGCCTACTCAGAATACCCGGGAACTGCTGGCACACATTCAAAAAGTAAACAAACATAAAATAGATTTTTTATTTGATATATAATTTCATCAAAACCAACTTATATTCTGGCATAGTTGGGGGAGGGTGAATTCAAGGCAGTTTTTACACCTTTCATGTGAAGGCAGAGGAAACCAAATGCAATGATGAGTTCATTAAGTAACTTTTGGTTAGATCCATGATTGCTTTTGAAAATGGAGAATATATCCATCATGCTTATGGTGTTTCTTGGGGGATTCTCTGATTGGAGGAATCAAAGCATCTTGATTTGGCAGTGCTGTACTTCAGTATTTAGAACAAGGGCTTGTGACTTTCTTCACTCAAAAATGATGTGTATGTCAAGGGAGAAAAAGTAATATGTAGCACCAAATACAGATGACTCCAGTGGATAGTGTGGGGTTGGTTTGGAACTTTTTGTACAGGTGATATCACTGTGATTGGGAATACTGTGTGCCTGGTGACTTAATGAAGCCATGAGCACCATGCTTTCTAAGTCACTGCAGTAAGCATGATAATTGACACTTCTGACTGGATGTGACTGTTATCCACTTTTCAAATATAAAGATGAAGAATTTTGATGTCTGCATCTCCTATGAGGACCATACACAAGTTTTTGTGCCACCCTCAATGAACTTTGCCACTTACTTCATTTATTTGGGAGCACCCAATAAAGTAGCATTTATTTTCCAATAAAACTACCTAAACTTTAAGAGCTTCCATATCGTTATGAATCATTACGTTCTTGTCTCTGTTTTCTCTATTTTATTTGGCTGTCTCCAGGGAGGGACAGATTTTTGCTTGGATTCCAGCTCTATAGTGGAAATGAAACATACAGACACACAGGCACAGATACAGACACAGAGACACAGACACAACACACACACACATACACACACACACACACACACACAAAACCTCATGAGGTTGGAGACATCGCAGCTTCATTGTGTACACAAGGATTTTCAACATCTTCATGCCTGATACTGCAGGCATCTTCTTCTACTCTAATAAGCAGGTCTTGGTAACTGCATTTTGGCCAGAGGTTTAGATGGGTTTTTGCATTTTTCTTTCTAGAAAGCCCATGAGATTTTTTTTTGAAAGCCCATGAGATTTTTATGCAAGATTTGTAAATGCTTCTTTGGAACTTCACCTTGAGCAATAATATTTATTTCTGAAGAAAAACACAGAGAAATTTGTTTTCCTTTCTTTGGCCAATGCATTCCTAAGACAACAGCTATCAGGGTTTGCTGTTCTGCTATATACTATACCTCTGGTTTTCAAGACTATGCTATCAATAAAATCATTTAGACAACAATAATATGATTAAAATAGTATGAAGCTGAAGGCATGAATCTAATGTATCTTTTTAAATTTACTGCCTATTGGGAAAAATAATTCAATTTCATTAACTGAAGTAGCACCCTTGTCACTCTGAGAAGTCAACAGTGACTTGCAAAGATTGTGTGGAGAATGATGGGAAAGCACAGATTAAGGAATGTGAGATGAAGACTAGAAAGGCTTATAAACACTTGGCTTACATAGTTATACTTCCAAAGCACTATTACTAAGTCCAAGGATAAGCCTGAGTGTTGTCCCAACTTAAGCCATTTGAGATGGGCATTGAGTTGTATCTAGAAGAACAGGCTTGGAATTCATGGTTCTAGGTCTCAGCCCATAACTGGACAAAGTCATAGAGGCTTGTAAGAATTTCTCAAATTCATGGGTTGTTTTTTTTCCTCCATGAAATCAGTTTAAAACCATCTGAGGCACTTGGCAATGGTGCTCAGCAGCTGCCCAACTTGCAACTGCAACAGCTGGATCAATACAGCTGCTGCTAAACAGTAGGGGGCTGCCAAGACCCATGAAATGTACAAATAAGTTGAGATCTGGTATTTTACTCTAAAATTAAAGTGTCCTGACATTCACGTCTATGAAATTGTCTAAAATTTGGGGACATTTCTGATTAGCATAGCATAGAAGAGCAGGAAGGGGAGTACAGGGATCCGCGGTGTTATCTGCTATTCATGCTACGTGGCTCAGCACCCTTGAACTTAAGGAAGATTAAAATAGAGATCAATATTTGGAAAACTCAAAATACTAGAATCTTCTACTTCATTTACTGTTTTTTATTTTTTTAGCATTTTGTGAATTTCATACATGAGTATTGATTTACATCATTTCCACCCCTTTCATCGCCCCTCCATTAACTCATCAGCTGTTCATTGACTCTTGAGTTATTTATTCACCAAAGATCTATTGGACAACTAATCTGAACTGTTATTTTGGCAGCACTAAACATATAGCTTTCCCTGTCGAAAGTTTTCTTTCAGTTTATTTATTTCTTTCATTAATTATATAGCTTCTTTTGCTAAAAACAAATATCTTGAGCCAGTAAAATGTCTTAATGGGGAAAGGCATTTGCTACCATGTCTGATGACCCAAGTTCCATCCCTGGGACTCACATGGTAGAGGGAGAGAGTGAACTTTAACAAGTTATTTTCTGACCCCCCCCCACACACCATGGCATGCATGCCCCTGATATTATACACACACACAATAAGTATGTTGAATACTAATATCATACTACAAATGTTAATAATAATGAACATTTTGTGGGCTTTTAGATGTACAAGGCACTGTTCTAGAGAGTATGCACAGCTTATCCAATGTATTCCTCAAAACAATCCTGTGAAGCAGAGCGGGTTTTTACAGATGTGAAAATTAAGGAATACAGAACAGAATTCACCTGTCAAAAGCTCCATAGTATGAAGTACTCTATCCTTAAACAAACCATCCCACATTCCATTCAATAGCTAGTCTTGATTATTTTATTTCTATTGATTTTTTAATAAAATACTCTAGTGCCTTAGGTTTTTTTTTAAACAAAAAATAAAAAAACAAGTTTCTGTTTAAAAACTGAGTATAATGCGCCAGTAACAAATCTGATATATTCCAGGAAGATGTAAGCCATGAGAGTTCTTAAAAATAAATGCAAACATCACAGTTCTCAAATATGATTCTGAATTGGCAGTTATAAGATAATCACACTTAGAGGGTTCTCTCACCTCTCAACGGTGTGTGTGTGTGTGTGTGTGTGTGTGTGTGTGTGTGTGTGTGTGGTCTTTATTTCAAAGTAAATAAAGACCATACAGAGGGCCCCCTGGGATTATTAGTCCAAACTGTTCAGAGATAAATAATTGAAGTTGGAAGATGCTGACATATGTAACATATATCTGAAGATCATGCTTGACAGCTTGGTCTCACTTAGACTTTACAGTATTTCCATTTGTCTTTTGACCTAATTTGAGGATTAATGGGCTGAGTTATATTTTGTTGAGGAAACTGTAAAGATATTGGAAAATATTTCCTGGTAGCTTCCAAACTCTCTCTCTCTCTCTCTCTCTCTCTCTCCATCCATCTCAGTATCTATCATCTATCATCTATTGCTATGTAGACCAGGCTGACCTTGAACTCAGAGATTTCCCTACCTATGCCTCCTAAATTCTAGGATTAAAGACCTATACCGCCACATCCAGCACTGTTGCTGGCATATTTAGAATGAATACCATAATATAAGAAAGTCAATAACCTTCCCTATTCAATGTCTGGGATGATTTATTAAAGAATTTAAAGTCTGAATTTTGTTGTGTAGTAATCCAAACATTGGGGGCAAGATTTTATTCTCTGATCTCAGTTGCTCTATGTTCAAAATAGGGACAGGAATGCTCATTATTTAGAATGTTGTGAACAGTAAACAATGTAATTCCCTGAAACTAAATTTTTTTTAAATGAAAAAGCATTCAGAGCTGGGGTGTAGTGGTGCATGCCGTAATCCTAGTGTGCCAGAGTTGGGGCAGGAAGTTCTTATGTCAGAAGGCTGAGCTCTGTAATGAGGCCCTTTCCAAACAAAATAAAATAGAATTCTGTGCCCTTCGTATTTGCTAAATTATTTTGTCTGAAAGGGAAATTACTACTCACAGGAATAAATCAGGCTGATACTCGATTTGTACTTTTAGGCTTATTTATGCCACATCCTCCTTCTGCTCTTATTTCCACAAATTTTAGTGGAAGTACACCTGAAAAATTGACTAGAATTTTATATCACTAACTATGGCAGAAAGAGATACATTTTTTGAATAAAATCTTTGATGCCAAGAAGACTTTGTAAGTGTGAGAGAAAGTTTTCATTGTCTGGCTAAAAATATCTTTTTTTTTCTTAGCATCATCTGTACTCTTCCTCTTCTTGCGTTTTACATTCTAATCATGCCAAACCATCTGTTGTTCCCTCAAATGCCATGCTGTTCCACACTGCCTTATCTGTCTGCGCCACTCCCTCTGTTTCATTTGGCCTTTCCAAACATTTACCTGCCTGCCTGTACTAGGGCCAGGCCCATGCTTCTACCATATTTATTTAAATGATAACATTACAATAATACACAACAGGTTATGTGTATAGTTGTATACTGACTCTTTAAGAATGATTAAAACACAGATTAAAAAATCTACAGAATGATGGCATTACTGCTCAAGTGTCACTATAGTTCATGTTTTACAAAGCATTTGATTTGAAGTCCAAAACTTCTAGATAAATATTTTTGAGATGGTATCTCTATGATATTAAGGAGTTTGGGAATCTAGATTTAATTTTCCAACCATATTTTGTACATGAATTTACTGACTCATATCTGTTCTCGGTCCCTTCCTCTCCTTCTGTCCTCCTTTCTTGCTCTCTGTCTTCCTCTACTGCTTCTCCCTCTCCTTGTCCCTTTCTATATATTTTATGTACCCAGTCTGGCCTCAAACACCATATATGCCCATTCTAGTTTCATTTCTGTTGCTGTGATTAAACACACTGACCAAAAATCATCTCAGAGGAGGAGGGGTTTATTTAGCTTACAGTTCTTAGTTGCAGGTGTCACTGTGGGGCAGTCAAGTTGGGAACTCAAGCAGCTAGGGACATCACACCTAGAGTTAGGAGCAGGGAGAAGTGAGCGTGCCATGCTCTGACCCCCCCCCCCGCCCCCGCTGCTCTCATTTAGCTTTCTCCTGATCTATAAAGTCAGGACACCCTGCCTATTCTTCTACTAGAGAAGAGTGTGATCCACAATGGACTGTGTCTTTCCACAGTAATTAACAAGTAAAATAATACTTGACAGTACAAAGAAACATTTTTTTTCAGAGAGCAGTGCAATTGCACATAGGAACTCACAAGAATTGTATCGGTATGCCCAAGACCTGGTCAAGATAAAGCCACACAAATTCCTACCAAGGAAGTATTGACATGGGCATGAACTTTGTCCCTTGCTGAGGAGCTATTGGCATTTGACAGCTGCATGGAAAGGAAGAGTTGGTTTTCTTTAAGGGTGTAATGGTGTGACTCATGACAGATCAAGTATCATCCAGGTCAGGTTCCATACCCTAGAGTATTGGACTTAGAGGGGGGAGGAGGTAGGAACCACTAAGTAGGGTGGGTGGTGAAGTGGGGTGGGTTTGGAATATATGATCAAATGTATTATATGAAATTCTCAAAGAATTAATTAAAATGTCTTTAAAAAGTCCATCTTCCACAGACATATCTCCAAGTTAACTTGATCTAGACCATTACTCAATTAAAGCTCTTCTCTAGGGTGATTCTAGGTTGTGGCAATTTGACATTTAAAACTAACCATCACAACACCAAAGGTGACTTAGAACTTCTGATCTTCCTGCCACTGTAACCTGAGTGTCAGGATTAAACTCATGTGCCACCATACCTAGTTTTAAGAGATCTTGGGATTCTAGTCCAGGTCTTCTTGCCTCCTAGGAAAGCACTATACCAACTAAGCTGTGCTTTCAGTCCTCATAGTGATTTATTAACAACATTTTTTAAACTAACATTATGTGATTCTCAGAAGATTAGTCAGTTCTCCTTTAAATCATTTACATTATAATAACATAAGCCATAATGATCAACCGTGTGCAAATAACACTGAGATGAGCATTCCCTTATCCTTTTGTCTCTGCCATCATTCATTGACACTAGAATTTAACTCAACATTTTACACCTCTAGAACCCGTGAGACATTCTTTTAGAGCTAGAAAAATTAGCAAAACTACTCATAAATGATCTGTTGAAATTAGTAATAAAAATAAAGGTGCATCATTCATATGTCAATAGGGAATTTTTACCTTGTGAATGAAAAAAAAAAGTGAATGGGAAAATGGTTTTAAAAATGCAAGATTATTCAAAACCTAAACTGTCATTGAAGGTTTATCTGAGATCTCACCTCATTCCAAAGTTCTTTCTACTGGCTAAAACCATGTGAAGAATCATTCCATTCTGCAAAGAGGTGAGACAAGCTGTTGGGTTGAATAGTCTACATCACATGTATGTTTTCATTTTCTCCAAAGCATATATAAAATCTTCCTCAAGGACAAGACATTATTTTATAAGTATGTTTTCTTGGCCCTGCTGTGCTGTAAATATAGTGGCTATATAACAAATATCTGTTGGTGCTTATTTGTTAACAAATATCAAATAGGGAGTTGCAGCCACAACAATGGAGACTTTTTTGTGCTTCTACTATTTGTAGTTAAGGGAAACTCCAGGGCAAGAGTGTATGCAAGAAGGAACACAGCAGAGAATGCTGAGAAGGGAATCAAGACAGAAGGATAACATTAGGGACTCATTTTTCATTTGAAAAATAGATTGTCTCCTGCTCCCCAGGCAGTCTGCTGCTGAGCATAGATGAGCTACCGTAACCAGATTGGTTCATTAAAATATGGTCCCTTTAGTTCAACATGACTCATCTTTATGATGAAACTGTGATTCTGGGAACTAAATGTGCTAGTTTTGCTATGCTCATGACACCCAAAAGAATAACATAAAACCTAATTTTAATGACTTCATATTCAGTTTATGCCACTGTACGGCTCACTCCCTATAAGGGCCTTACATCTAATAAAATTTGATAATACAAAAAACTGTCATAGGATCCCCTTTAGCAGTGGTATAGTCTATATGTTTGATACTAAAAGTTTGTGCATCTATTGCAAAAAAAGGAAGAGGATTCAGTGGCCCCTTCCTATCTTCCAATACTTTTAATATTTTATTTATTATTTTTATTTTACACGTATGAGTGTATTGCCTGTATGTATGTAAGTGCACCCATATTATGCAATGCCTGCAGAAATCAGAAAAGAGTGTCAGATCCCCTGGAACTGGAGTTAAAGGTGGTTGTCAGCTGCCAGGTGGGTGTTAAGATTTAAACCTGGGAATTCTGGAAGACTAGCCAGTGCTCTTAACCACTGAGTCATTTATCCAGCCCCATCTTCCAATATCCTTAATCATACTGTTCTGCTCTAGCAACTTCTGCCACCATACCAACATGACTGTTGTTGGTTTTATTCACTTCCATATCCCCCAACCTGAACAAGGGGCTTACTTATGAAATATAGAATTAATGGGTTAAAGTCACTTGTCAAATTAAGTTTTGGATACACATAAATCTGAACCAAGGACCTGAACTTTTGTTTGCCTCAGTCAGGTCATAATGAGAAATAACAGACACAGTAGAATTGATAAGTCTTCACTGCCCTCTGCTTTGACATGGGGAGGTGGTAGGATTATCAGAGGGTTGGAATCCAGAAGATATTTTCCATTGTGATATAACTGCCTAGAGAAATAAAAAGGGGTTATTGTTTGCTCTGTTTTGTTTATTATCTACTTTGAAGTATGGTCAAACTAGGTAGTCCAGGCTGGCCTTGAACTTGAGCCTCTCCTGCCTCAGTCTCCCAAGTGCTAAGATTGCAGGTGGGAGATATCCCAGGTCAAAAGAAGACACCTTACTCTCTTCTTTGCCTATACTCTCATTTACCACCCCATTTAACTCTTCCTACTCTATTCTTTCATTTTTCCCACTTTAGCATAGGGAAGAATAACACTAAAGGCCTTTAGAAAAAGACATATGGAAACACAGCAATATAAAAGGTACTTAGACTATGTACATTATAGAAATACATTAAAAGGAGTTACCTTCTAATAGGGTGACATTGTCCCTACTAGATACCATAGGCTAGCAAAGAAAAAGCACGATGCCAGGAATGGTCGTCTTCTTGTTAAATTACTGACCAGGGGTTCCATAGAGCATCAGACAATACTGGCCAATTCCCCTACTCTTGGTTACTCACTAGAACTTCATGGTTTAGAACCTATTGCTGAAGGCACTGTATGTATGAACTATAGAAAAACAAGGATAAATCAAGCTGGTGCTGACTTCAAACCCTCATTTCTACTGACTAGCCTCATAATGTTGGAAGGTACTGTACAATTTATGTGCATGAACCTTACCCACCTGTAAATCTGACAAGCTACAACAACTGGGCTGGCAATATATGCCCACCAGTGCACTAGCAACACTAGGTTTTATAGATGTATTATAGATGTAACTGAGTATTATAGATGTATTATAATATAGTATAGATGTATTTATAATATAATATAGATGTAATATAAAGGTATTATAGATGTAACTGAATACTTTCTGATTGGATTTAAGGTCCACTTCATAGGATGGAGCCCATACATGATACTGATATCAGGTGTAGGAACTTAAGTCTAGACAGCCTATAGGCCATGGGTGAAAAACCTAATACAATTATTCTGCTAAACAGATACAGTATTAAAATGATTTCTAATAACATTGTTATTCTTATCAATTAATGCATCTCTCAACTCTGGGTAGAGAAACTTCATTACACATCAGATGGGGATTAACACAGAGGAACATAATTGGCCAATGTGCAGAGAAAAAGACACTGCAGACTGTTTATCCCTGAACAGGGCACCTATATCTAACTTCTGCCTCCAAAGAGTCAGGAGCCATTCTAGAATAGGGGTCAGAAAGATTGTCAGAACCGGATGTGGTGGATGGATGACCACAAGGAAGGAAGTTTTCCAGACTGTCAGGCAGTAACTCATGTGAACTCACAGCTATGCTGACAGCATGGGCAAGTCCCACATAAGCTCAAGCCAGAAAAATACCCAATCCATAGACATGTGAAAGTGAGTGAGAATCCCTGACCCTTCTTGAGGAACTACTGACAAATGATAGTGGCTGGGAAAGGGAGATTCAGTCCCATTTAAAAGTGAGACTCTTGGTAGTTTGACCAGGGTGCAGTGGATGGACTCATATCAAAGGGAATTTGGGGACACAAACATGACTTTATGAGCCTAAATATACAATTTGATGGGAAAGGGTTAGAAAAAGGGTGCAGATATAGAGGAAATCTAAATATGACCAAAATATATTGTATGAAACACAAAAATTCAATTAACAAAAACAAAATACACCTTGGTTAAGCTGTTTTCCAAAATATTGAGTGTTCTATTTATGCATTCAAGAAAGTATATACATCTCAGGACTGGAGTTAGAGGTAGGTGGGAATAATAATTACCCAATGGTCTTCACAAAGAGCTTGGTTTCGAAGCCACAGCTGAGACAGAGATATGACTGCTATGTAACTCTTACTAATGGTTTGTAAAACCATTTTGTTTTGGCTCAAATGCTCACTTTGTAAATCTATCCCTTTAATATCTATATTAGTATATCTAGATTAGTGATACAGGATTAAGGTATCACATCTTATAAGAATGACTGATCGATAGCCTGGCTTCTGTCACAATGCTGGACTAAGAAACTGCCTGAATGACTAAAATATAGAAGACTATTTGTTAAGGAAAGGACCAACAGTACACCAATTTACCTATAAAACCCAAAACAACAGTAACAAGTAAAGCAGCAAAGCAAATGAGAAGTAAACTAAAGACCTACATAGCAAATCTCATTGAAGAGTCAGACCTAAATACCTATGGGGTCCAAGCTTATTTATTGTAGAAGACTTCCTTAGAAAAAATATATTACAGATGCAAAGCTTTGTTTAGGGATCTGTAAAAGGAACCTTTGCAAGGTGCAAGGCTCTGATGTTGAAACCATGTATGTCCTAGTATATAATAGACTCTGTAGAGAATACTTCAGATGAAATTTCTTTGACATAAGTGATTTCATAATTAATGTCCATGCTAATGCAGGCATCACATACTTTCCAATTAAGACTTCCAAATTTGTTAGGCATAATGTAAGCAATTAGTCAGCTGGCCTGACTCTGTGATGTGCATTGTAGAATAAATATACATTGCTGAGGTTAGTTTGTTCATGCAAGAAGAGAATGTCTACTGAACAGCAACGGCTTAAATCAAGGACAGGTGAAATAAAAAGAAACACAAGAATTCAGAAGGAGGAATTTGTTGCAGCAATGATGCCATAGTAATTAAACACTCAAATAGGAGCATTAGGCAAGAGTAATTCTGACAGAGAAGAAAGACTATACTGAGAAAAGCAGAAAGAAACAAGCTTTGTCCTGTGGGAACAACGACCGATTAAGATCCGAGACTGGGTAGTCGAGGGTCATCACTCTGTCATGCTAAAGGCTTATCAACCACAGGACAGCTATTTTATTGCTAGAAAATTGCTATGCAATTGTGGAGCTCGCCCTGAGGAAGCAGAGTAAATGCCTGAGAACATTTTTCTCATCCTTCAGTCTTATCTTCTACTTCACCTAAAAATCTTCTCCCCTTGGTCCTTTGCTCTTCTACACCAGAGTTCCAAGCACATTTAACCTATGAGACAGCATAGTAATTAGATGAAAATTCTATGACATAAGTGAGCTCATAATTAATGTCCATCCAAATGCAGGCATCACATATGTTCCAATTAAGACTTTCAAATTTGTTAGGCATAATGTAAGCAATTAATCAGCTAGCCTGACTCAGTGATGATCTGAAAGTCAAACATGTAGGTAACTCTGTAGACAACTGTGTTGTTTTCTTCTGGTGAAGAAAACATACTTGGTACCTTCTCTCTTCCAAAATGCTAAGGGGTGACTGTCTTAGAACATGAGTTTGCTGTGGCCAGAGTTGAGTACAGTGCATCCTTGTGTTTGAAATTTGACAGATGCTGGACGATGTACAAAAGATGACCAAAGAGAAGAATGCTATTTATTTTTCATCTTCTGTGGACATATAAACACTGAGAACAAGCATAATATTGCATGAAGAGGTGTTTGATGGTCATATTAGAGATTTCAAAATTGCAGGCAGTATTTTGAAACTTGCTAACATCTTGAAGAGGAGCTATAATAACCTTGAAGAAAAAGTAGTTGAAGGGTGCCTCTGGCTTGGATGCCTTGCTGATTTTAATAAACAGAGATTAACCATAATCCCAGTACCTTTGAGACTCAATTTGATGCCAATTCAGAGAGAAAGACAAATAGCCCTAAGTAAAAATTACTTCAGGGGCATTTGTGAGAAAACTAATTTCAACTTTATGTCCACATCCTATGTCAGCTCCTGCCTTGTTTATATTGAACTACAATCATAAAACAAACCAATATACTCTTCAGACCTGGCTCTATGCCTACTACTTGTGGAAGGAAGTTATTTGATAACACATCTAAAGAAAGAAACCTTTTAATATATTTTAAGATACCACACTTCAGCTATCTGAGAACTTCAACCACATTATGGAGATTCATTAGCCAAAGACAAACTATTACTCTGCTTGAGATTTACAACTTCAGAATATTTGAACTTTTCAGCCAGAAGAAATAACTTCAATTCCAAGCCATAATCACTCTTGGTTTTAAAGTGAAAGTATACAAACCCGTAAGTATACAAACCCACAAAATTAACTTCACACCAATCCATAAAATAGGCATGATATGAGCTCCCCCTACTGGTCCAGCTCTGTTCCCTCTTTAGGAATCTGGTAAGGAACAGCTTCCCTGAAGAGTTGGAATAAATTTTGTATTAAAGAGAAAGAAAAACTGAAGGAGTTAGTGAAAACCAAACAAAAATCCAAAATAAAATGTAAAAGCACCTATTTTTACTCTAAAATATTCTCCATGAAAGGGTGCAAAAGACAAATATAAATATAAATATTGGGTGAATCTATAAGATATACCCAAGATTAAACAGACAAGAGCAAAACAACGATCAGTCTCAGGATGTTCAAATCCCAATCCTCACTCAAACAATCAGTAAAGCTGAGCTGCGGTGATGCTTCCATACCAACACGGATGCCCTCCCTAACAGCACATGTGGAACGCTGCAGGCTTTAGAGAAACAAAATAAATTATGTAGCACCATGAAGGATGAACCAAGTCTAAGGGCCTTGGGGTTTTCTGTAGTGGGAATTGACTTCTATTGTTATGTGAACTGAGACACATAAGGTGGAAGCCATAAGTTTTATATTTCAAGCCAATCAAATTAGCTGTCTCCATAGCAGAAAATCCAATGTGTGAGAATCGATAACAAATACAGGTAAAGTGCTATTGTGGGGAAATTCACACTAACAACGAGAGAGAAATGCAACAAGGTGTTGCTGGTGATAAGCTGCTACACAGAAAAATATAATGAAAGAGATGGAACTCCCACTCCTTGAATCAGCAGAAGGGAGTTGTTTCATAGTATCTGGTATATTTGTAAGGCTGCAATTTGATTATATCTGATTCTGTTATCACAATCTGTTATATATCCTACATAGAATATAAATACATAAAGCCATTTAAAAGCCAAATTACAGAGCCGTCTATTTTTATATTTTACCTTTTACTGCCATACTGGTGATGATAGTTAAATTGTGTAAATTTAAAGCAGTAAATGAAAAACAAAACATCAGTATACACAGGCTTTATTGAAAGGCAACCAGCTGAAAACTCCAAAAGTACATCAATCTGCCCCTGAAAGTCTGAGAAAATTGCCTTTGCAGAATATAATGGGCTCAGTGCATGGGCTTTGGATACTTAAATGATGTTCTTTATGAAACATGTTTGTGTTTTAAAATTAAACCTGTGTGCTGGTTATTGTTGAATGTGTATGATTTGGAATGTGCAAAATGAGCTGACAGGATTTTTATCTTCTGTCTTTTCCCTTTCCGAATACTTTTATTTCTGAGATAAAGTCTCATGAATTGAGGCCATCTCGGCGCTCACTACAAAGTCAAAGATGATGACCTTGAACTCAGGATCCTCTTGTCAATGTCTCCCTTTGGCATGTAATGCTATGTCCACACCTTACTACTATGTAAAGAAATAGAAATTAATTTGGATAGATTTGTACAGCATACATTTGTCACCTCCTCACCACCATGCTGCCACCACTCTGGTAGGTCAGGATCATCTTGCCCTGTTCTGTTGTGATAATCTTGTCACTGTTTTTTGCTTCTAATTTTGCCTCACATACAACTCATTCTGTACATTGAGGCCGGAGCAATCTTTTAAACACATAAAGCAAGTTGCTCTTTGGCTTTTCCTATAACAATGATTAAAAAAAGTATTTCTCAGCACTTATCCACATACCTAGTTATCATTTTCTTGCTAGGTTGCTATGCTCTCCTTCTGTCTGTCTCTGGGTTTCTCTACGGTCTGAGGGTCATGGCGTTTGCCTGGAGTACTCTCCCCCAGTATCACTGCCTGCTTTGTTTCATTCTTATAATGAAGACTTTAGCAGAATTTTCACTCTTCCCACAATACAATTGCTGAGTCTTATAGCACCTGTTTTTGCTTTCTTGAAAGCAATTATCATTCTATGGAGTATTTTTATTCATTTATTTGTATCTAAAACATGGGTGGCACAAAGTAAAACAACATTATCCTATGTTACCTATACAAAGAAAGTAGAGTATAACACTGAAATAAGTATTAAATTATCAATTAATCCTACCAGAGTAGATGATCTGGATGATGAAAGACAGAGAGTGTGTGTGAGTATAGATGTGCATACATATTTATGTGCCAAAGTCACATCACACACAATGACCAGCAGGAATGTTTCTATGATTTGTTAATCTACAAAATGTTATGTTAAACAGTAATAATTTACTTCAACTAATATGAATAATGCTTAGTATGAAATAGTACAAACTTCTTTAATTCCTTGATAGTAAACTAATGACCAACAAAGAAAAAGAAATTATGGGAGCCCAATCAGGGTGGGTGCATATATATTGACTTTTTTTTCCCAAAAGTACATGAATGTTGAACAAACAATCCAATACCCTCATCTGACCTCCGTGGCATTTCATGACATGGGTGCACAAACCTACCTGCAGACAGTACATTCATATGCATAAAAAATAAATAAAAATAAAAAATAAAAATAAATGGAGATAATGCATCTTTCCTGAAGACTTACGATAAGTATTTAATACATGCTATAAAATGCCTGACCGCAGTAGGCACCCAGGTATTTTTCAGTGGTTCCATAATTGTGTAATTTGAAACCAACATACCTAAAATTTGAAGCCCTTTCCATTTCTTCTCCTCCCTCCCCCAAATCTCAGGGAGAGTAAAGCAACTATTGCATTTTCTTTCATATGGTCTGGTCCCAAAGGCACAAAACTTAGAAGTTTTGTCAAAAGGAATGTTCCCTCAGCATTATCGGTAGATACTGTGTGCTAGAAGTGTCAGAAACATTACTTTTTAATTCTGAGATGTTTAGAGCTAAATGCTTAGAAAAGTGTTAGAAAAATAGCTCCAAGTTTAAAGGAAAAACAATCCTATAGCTAGATAAATGGCTTCGTTGATAAAGTGTTTTCTGCACAGACACAAGGACTTGAGTTCAACCCTAGCATCCATAAAGGCCTCTAAGCCCACATCTGGGGAGGCAGAAGGGAGGTCCCCGGGGGTTTGGCTGCTGGTCAGTAAGAGGCTTGCCTGAAAATTAAGGTCAAAATCAATTGAAGAAGATATTCAACACTGACCTCTGGCCACTACATGCTTATGCACACATCTGAACACACACTTGCACACACGTGTACTCTAAAAATGTTTTGGCCAGGCAAGGTGGTGCACACATTTAATACCAGCACTTGGGAGGTAGAGGCAGGCAGATCTCTGTGAGTTCAAGGCCAGCCTGGTCTACAGAGTGAGTTCCAGGTCAGATGGGGCTACAGGTAGACCCTGTCTCAAAAAGACCAAAAAAATACTTAAACGTCAATTTTTGTTGAAGCATCTATATTTTTTAACACTGTGGAGCATAAGTTCACTTGCCAGACCTTTGGTGCCGAGGCAAAGGATCTCCTTATTTGCAACAGCTTTGACATCGAAGATACTTGCCTCCTTTTCATGCTGAGTGGAAAGTGTAGCTGTACCCAATCAAGTGGAATTTTAAGTTGTGTCTAGTGTTTTGATCTGTCTCTCCAATTGCTGCAACAAAACCCTCTGACCAATATCAACTTGGGGAGGAAGGGGTTTATTCAGCTCACATCTCCTGGGTCACAATTCATTACTCAAGGAGCCCAAGGAAGGAACTCAGGGCAGGAACCTGGAGGCAGGAGCTGAAGCCCAGGCCATGGAGGAATGCTGCTTACTGGCTTGCTCCCCTGGCCCATACCCAGCCTTTCTTATACAATATACAAAAACCTGCCCAAGGGTGGCATCACCCACAATAGACTGGACCCTCCCACATCACTCAACAATGAAGACAATACTCCAAAGGTGTGGCCATAGGCCAGTCCAATGGAGGAAATTCCCCAATGGAGGAAATTCCCCAATCAAGGCTCCCTCAACCCGGGTGTGTCAAGTTGACACTAAAGCTATCCAGCACAGCTAGGGAGTTACAAATTTGAAATTGCAAACACATTGTATGGAAGAAATGGTTCTGAATATTAATTTTTCCAAAATTAAAAATGTTTGCAGCCCATTCTATGTGTCATACCCGTGATATTATTTTCTTCCCAATCCTCAAATTTTATTTGGATAGAGATATCAGAGGAAAGTTACAAGTATCAATATTTTCATATAAATGCTTCCTCAAAAACTCACCGTTATGTTTCAAAATCACACACACTGGCCAACAGGTAGGTATTCAAGCATCGTACAGAATTAAAATTGACACAATGAAAAGAACTTGGAATGCAGTCTTTCTAAGGAATTTCTGTAATGATTACCTTCCGGAAAATTTCCCCAAATTTGCATAAGTGCAAGTAAATATTTGTGAAAGGACTAGAAAAATGAGAATTGTTTTAGTTGTAAAAGAATTTTCTGTGCAGAATAAGAGCCCTGAACGCTCTTTCATAGGACCCTGGCTTAGCTTCCAGCACCCATAAAGCAGCTAACAACCTTCTGTACCTCCAGTTCCAGGGGATCTAATGCTCTCTTCTGGCCTCTGCAGAAGAGAGCATTAGAGTGTTATGACGGCATAACACTCATAAACATAAAATAAAAAGAAATTACTCAAAAATTGTAAACACCTTTAGTCTAAAGCTTAAGTGGAGATTTAAGCAATCACACACGCAGTAAAACCAGTGGGATAGAAGCCAGAAATCGAATGCATGGGGGTAGGAGCACTGTTCTCTGATGTGTTTAGCATCAATTACTAATTCCTTTCATTTATTTTTTATTCAGTCTGGGTCTCACTCTCACTATGAATCCTATACTGGCCTCAAATTTGAGAACTTCTACTTCAGCCTCCAGAGTGCTGGGATTTTAGGTTTGTGCACACCAACCATACTCGGTTTAATTACTTGGTTGTGTTTGTTTGTTTGTTTGTTTGTTTGTTTTTGAGACAGGTCTCTCTCTGTAGCTCCAGCTGGCCTGGAACTCACTAAGAGTTCCAGACTGGCCTTGATCTCAGAGATCTGCATGCCTTGGCCTCTTGAATGCTGGGATTAAAATTCTTCCCCACCATGCCTTGCAATTCCTTTGAAGTTAAAAATAATTACATCATAAAAGAATTTGTTAATATCTTCTTAAAATACAGACACAACTTAAACAAAATGTGTTATTCTCTTTATTTCAAGAATTTTCAGTCTCATCTATGTGACCAAGGTATAAAGTGGTCAGTCAAGTATTCCCCTGGAGTGAGATTTTTTTTTTAGCACTAGAAATATAAATATTCCAGGCAAATTAACACTAGTTGGTCATGTATCTGTGACTGTGCAAACGGAGTCAATATATCACCATTCCTGGACCTCGCTCTCTGGTGCCTCCTGGCAAAACAACACTCAGAGGCACTCCCATCCCACAGAACAGCTCTTGAATGTCTGTGCAGGGGACGTTTGTCTAGAACCACTCAGCAGAATATAACATTGATTCCAAGTCTGGCAGGCATGAGATCTATTTTTCCAAATAAAACATCCACGGGCAACATTAAATGCAGTTTCATATTGGTGGTAAAAGTGTATGTGGTGGCAAAATTAGGAAGAAAATACAGATCTGAAGCATAGTTTTCTTCTTAAAACTTAGGTATTGGTTGGCGCAATGGACTCTAGCACAAATGACAGAAGGTATGAACTTGGGGCAGGGGCGTTGCAGGAGGGTGCCAAGGGAGAAGCAGGTGTAATGGTGATTAAGACTGAAAAATTATGTATGAAACATAAAAAAATCAATAAAAAGGAAAAAATAACTAGGAAAAGCTTAGATATTGCAGGCATAGAATCAAGTAGAGAGATGAATTAAATGAACAAGAAATATTATGGATTAAAATGTATTAAACCAATACATAATTCTCAGCTCTGAAACTTCTTAAGATTTCACCTTTTTTCTTCCACATTTGAATGCCCAAACGCTTCTACAAAATACTGACCCTCACTGCTTCCATTCTCCTTGTGATATCAGGGATTGAAGATTCCCGTTCTCCTTTTTTTATTCTTCTCAAGTATCTTTCCTATCTAAGCATAGTGTTGCAACCTTGTTGCAGTTTCACTTATGGGGTGGGGGATAGATGTGAGAGAAGAGCACGTGGGGTGAGTTACCTGACGGGGAGTTAGTGGACGAAGTAAAATCACTGCAGATTTCTTGAGAGGTGATGGCTGTTTTGTGTGCCCATTCTAAGTGTGTACATTGAGAACTCTAGTCAGCAATTTTGGGGAAGAGGGCCTCGATACTCCGGCGTGCATCCATTAGACATATTCATCCTCGCTGGCATCATGCTCTGCCAGCTCATTCATCAAACCCTTGTGTTAACATGTATTTAACAAATGCCCACTCCACTGCGGATTGTTCTATCAAGCTCTACTTGTAGTTTTTACTTCCTGTCTGCTGCTGGTGGGACTGCTCACTCTAAAATATTTTTTTTCTAAAATCTTGTTGGCTTCATATGGAGGGTCCATTTTATTCCTGCATTTATCTTTTATTTAATATCTTAAAGCAGAATCTTATAGACTACTACTCTGTCTTTCATAAAATAGACTTTCCGGGTGTAATATTGAATACCTCATTTTTAAAATAATATTATTTGGTTGCCAAAGTACATTCATGTGAAGTAATCATTGTAATTTCTTGGAAACCCAGAAGACAGCTCCACTTACCATTGGTTCAATGTCAAAGTAAATGAAAGCATCAAATGGATTTCCAAATGATGCTATTCTCTGGCCAAAGTCATTTGGTATTTTAATAAGTAATTTGGATGTGGAATAAAGTATTCACATAGGGTAAAATTATCTCAATTACCTTCAAACTAACTAACTAGAATCCTAAAATAACTTCATTTTTTTTTCCTTGACACACCACTTTTAGGAAAATGAGGTAGATCACAAATGAACAAATCAGTGCTCTGGTATTGGACAGTACCCACTTCAAAACCAAAGAAATGGGGCTGGAGAAGTCAGGGTGGTTTAGAGCAATATTTGCTTTCTTGGAGCACCTTGGTTCAGTTCCCAGGCCCCTCATTTTGGCTAACAATCATCAGCAACTCCAGTTCTGAGGGATCCAAAGCTCTCTTCTGGCCTCCAAGGGTTTGCATGCAGGCAAAATACTCATACACAGACAGATGCAGGATCAAGTAAAACAAGTTATATGTGAAAACATCATAATGAAATCTATTCCTTTGTATGCTAATTTTAAAAGCAAATGAAAATTTCATGGAAAAGAAATAAATAAATTTTGAAAGAGAAGCCTCTTGGATTAAGCTTCTGGTCTATGTTTTTTGCAAGTCTTTAGGTGCTGGATTTGAAAATCGGTGCTTCTTTCTGAGGTTGACTGAGGACAGTGCCATGCACTTGTCTAATTTCTCTTACTGTTCCCTGCCATCTAGTTAGCCCCATAACTGAAATAGAAGGAAAGCTACAACACTGTGCTCAGAAAAGATATTTTTGAAGGTAAAGAGTGTGGATAAAACAATATAATAACTTTTTGTTGTTGATTTTCAGTTTTCTATGAGGTTAAAATAATTCTATCAGTATTTCAGTACAACAAACTCTTCAGGTTCAACTTCTCTAAAAAAGACTGTCAAATAAGCTATAGCAATCAGTTGTAAAAGGAAAGATAGAAATTTGAGCACAGATTTGATGACAGTAGCAAGGCCCTGGTTCATCTTAACAAATATTTAGGGAGAGCTTATTAAGCAAATACTTAATGAGATTTTATAGGCTTTGTGTTCTAATGCAGGAGGAGGGGTATAATAGTTAGCCCCAGTACATTTACACACAGATTATTTCCATGAATATAATTGAGGTTGCAAATTAGAATTCACAAGAAGTGTTAATTTGAAACAGGGGATCAGGAACTGAGGCCTAACAAAACCAGGATTTATTTAAAAATCTATCTGTTTTCGTCTAAACTATTTCTAAATGTTACATTAAGTTAAATGTTACATTAAGTTAAAACCCAAATCCATGGACTGTAAAGACGGCTCACCAGTTAAGACCACTGGTTGTTCTTGCAGAGGACCCAGGTTCTAATCCCAGCACCTATATAGCATCTAACCAACTGCCCATTACTCCAGTTACAAAGGATTTAGCACCTTCTTCTATTCTCCTTGGGCACTGCACAACATAGGTGCACTTTCACACATGCAGGCTATACACTCATACACATAAAATGAAAATAAAAATAAAACCAAATCCATGACATACTTTTTGAGCCTTTCAAGACTGATAGGATTGTCTTTGATGTACAACAACCAAAACTTGGAGGCCTAAAACAATGAAGATAGAGGGAGAAAGGACAGTCAATGGGCCCAGGAGGTGGCTCAGTGGTTAAAGACTTCTGCTGCCAAGCCTGAAGAGCTGAATTCAATCTCCAGAACCAAAATGGGAGAAGGAGAGAACTAAGATCAGCAAGTTGTCATATCACCCCACAGTCACACAATGGCATGTGTCTACACACACACACTCACACAGAGAGAGAGAAAGAGAGAGAGAGAGAGACAGAGATAGAGAGATACATATTTTAAAATCTTTTCATTTACTATTATTTTTATTGTATATCTATGAATGTATTGCCTACATATTTGTAAATGCCATGTTGTACAATACCTGAATAGGTCAGAAGAAAGCATCAGATCCCCTGAAATTGGAGTTAAGGATGGTTATTAGCCACCATGTGGATGCTGGGAGTCGAACCTGAGTCCTCTGCAAGAGCAGCAGTGCTCTTAATTGCTGAACCATCTCTCTAGCCCCAGTGAATAAAAATTTAAGTGTAATAAGTTATTATTATTATTTATGCATATGAATGTGCTGTCTGCATGTAGGTTTGTGTACCTGTGTCGTTAAATGTCTCAGAGGTCAGAAGAGGGCATATTCCCCTGCAACTGGAGTTAAAGACGGTTATTAGCCACGATGTGGGTGCTGGGAATCGAACTGGGGTTCTCTGCAAGAGCAGTTGGTGCTCTTAACCACTAGGCCATCTCTCCAGCCTCCAGTGTAACAAGTTTTTTAAAAGCACACCCAATATTTGGGTTTTTTTCCTCCAAGGTGAAAGGAAATTCTTTAAAAGGACCTAAAGATATGTTAAGTTATGTGTCCTTTTAATCTGAATGACCATGGACATCCCAGAGGTCCAATAATCCCCAATTTATTTTGAAGATGAATGGTATCAAGGCAAAGATGTGAGAAGGATCTCAGAAAATGGGAAAGAAGCAGTGAAACGCAGAGGTATGAAATCAATTAATGGTGTTTCCACATCATTGAAAAAGAACACAGTGGGTTTAAATCTAAGGTGACGAAGATGAACAATGAGCTTGGGAAGGCAGAAACTGGACTGATTTTGGTCTTTGTATAACCTATTGGAATGACTTAATCATAAAGAGGATGGATAACCATTGTTGAGTTTTAAACAGGGTATAGAGCTCTTACCTCTGTACTTTATATGCATATCCTGAGTGTCGTAGAAGAAATAGTTTAGGATCAGAAGACTGGCAGCAGATATACTTTCTAAGATCTTTCCAGTGTTATAGACAAGAGATGTCAAGGGGCTATAAGAGGAGGTGGTAGAGGACCTGGAAACATAGATCTGAGAACTATTGACAATAGAAAATCCAGAGTGTGCTAATGTGTAGAATTGAACTCACTTTATGCTTTTGCCACATCCTATTTCAAAGCAGATCCTGGCATAAAGGAGCTCTCTTAGTAAAAGGCTGAGAGATTTTCCTGAATCAATGCCTGGATGTGGCTGGGCAGCCTGGACTTCAAAGGGAGTGTGAATGTTAGTCTCCAGATTGTAACTATTTAATGTCATCCCCTTATTTAACATGCAGTAAAATAATTCTACTACTGAATCTTTTCTTTAAACTGCCAGCTGTGTTTCTCTTTAATTATATTTAAAAATAACACCTACTTTCAAAGATAACTAGATTCAAGCTGCTATTATGGTTGTCTTTTGAGTAACTGAACAAAATCTTGAACATTGTAAAACTCTCCAACTCTTAAGGATTGTTCCCTATACTATGTCATCTGGGGCCAGAAAAGATAGCACTGTAGCCCTGAATATGGACTTTAAGTTGCCACCATTAACTTTTTAAATCAATCTGTCAGGAATCCTACCTGTCAGTGATCCTGTTTTCCATTGTGTGTCAAGGTCTCTGAAGGTCAGTGTGTCTGGAAGGATGTTCAGTTTATCTTACTGGTCATTTGCATGCCTATGTAAAACTTTTCATCAGAACCAGGACCACATATGCACACCATGCACCATTTTGTGTAGACACATTTATAGAAATGAGTTCACTTTCTAACTGATACTACTGACATATTTTGTCTGTGGACTTCACCAAGAGAAAAGAATGACAAAAAAAAAACAACAACCACTCATCAGCTAAGCTCTAGAATTAAAAAGAGTGATAATACAGGTGGAAAACAAGAAAAAAAGATTAATTTCTAAGCAGCATTATTTTATTAGGAATGGACCATGATGAAGTGATTCATTTGTACAAGAGCTTCTTGAAAGCATCAGACCAACTTTATTTCTAATCTAACCAATTATTCATTTATTCTTCTCTGAGAGAGATCACAAACAAATAGACTTTTTTTTCAGAACCGGTTCAACAGCTAATAGGCATGGGAATAATTCTTTTGCTTTTATTTATTGACACAGGATGCTCACATTATTTAAATGAATTGTTTTCTATTTATTCCTGGATTTCTTTTAGACTCTCAAAGCTATAACAAGTGGGTAATTCGCCATAGAAAATGAAATCACTCTTTCTTAAGTACACATTAGAAATCATACATTACAGTGTGTTCTGTGCTATAGTACAGTTTTAAAAAGCTGTATTTTCAAATAAAAGTTTGAAACCACGTCAATGCAATTGGGTGAGCATTACAGCATGGAAAGACATTCTTATGGCTTAAATATTGTAAGGGAACAAAGGGATTTTATGTTTGTTTAAAACTATCAAATCAGGAAAACTGCATCTTAAGTGGAACTGTCAATATGAAACAACATTAAGAGAGATAAAATGGACTTGGTGATGGCAAAATGTAGGATATCTAGTCAATAAAAATCCACTGACAGCATCAACCAAATGAGGTATGTCTAAGACACCCAGAGTCCTCTAGAATCTAGAGAATATGCTACATCTTCCAAGTCAAAGGCAACCAGCACCTTCATCTTTTCTTTCTAAAGACTACTTATTTATGTGTGTTTGTCTGTGTGAATATATATGCAATTGCATGTGTTCCCACAGAGGCCAGAAGAGGGCATCAGATACTCAGGACCTGGCATTACAGGCAGTTGTGAGCTGCCTAATATAGGTGCTGGAGAACAACCTCTGTTCTGCTGGGTCCTCTGGAAGACCAGCAAGCACTCTTAACTGCTGGACCTTCTCTTTAGAACCTACCTTTGACTTTTAATTATGCAAATATCTCCACTTCCACTCTAACTTCAAAATAGTGTACTCAGAGCTGGAAAATGTCACCATTTACAAGCATCAATGTGCTCCAGACACTTCGGAGGCCCCCAGCTCATCAAGAGAATAAGCACACTCTATAGACCTGTCTATAGGTTTTCTACTCCTTTCCCCATTGTTGAGCAAATGCCTACTCAAAGTTAGTCCGTTTGACAACACTGACTTTGGAATACTTTAAATATGCATGCACACATCAATATCTTCAGCTTCCACTACTTTGAATGTCCTTCCTTTGCTAATGTTTTCCTTATTCATCCTCTTATCTTTCCAATGCTTTCCTAATTATCCCCACAAATTAGGACTTCTCAGGTGCTTTATCCCTCATTTCCCCTCCTACAGGCCTTGCTATCAATCTATATTCTTCTTACTTATTAGTTTACTATCTGTGTCTCTTCTCAAGAAGCCAATTCTATAACGCCAGAGATTTTGTATCTTATTGATCTCCATCTTACAGTTAGTATCATGGCACAGTCTACATCTTTTCCTTCTTATCCTTGGGAGTATTACCCACAGACAGCTCACAGCTTACTTCCTTTCCAGGCCAAATGTGTAGCCAAAGAGAGCCAGCTGGCCTAACATACACTTCCTTCTGTTTTCATCAATGATGGGATAAAAAAGCCCAATCTCATCATCCTAACAGGGACCATCACATCTTAGCAACTCTACTCTGGATGTTTTTTCTGACTGTACCAATTCATATTCCTGCTCTTCCTCACCTCATTCCCTTCCTTTCCATGAACATTACTATTTAACAGAACCAATCAGCAAACTTCATGCACACAAATCTCAACCTCAGGGTATCTGCTAATAAACCCTGCCAGAGTCACAAATGAAAGAAACTAAAGACAGGCCTAAGTAACTTGCTGTCACAGCTTCAGTTGTCAACTTGACACATCTTGACACAAGGACAATTGAGGAATCCCTATATCAGATTGGTCTGTGAGCATGTATGTGGAGCATTTTATTGATTGCTAATTGATTTTTGAGGTCCCAGACCACTGTGGGTGGTACTTTCCTTAGGCAGGTTGGCCTGGGATATATTAGAAAGATAACTGATCAAACAAGGGGAGCAAGCCAGTAAGCAGCATTCCTTCAATTCCTGCCGTCAGGTTCCTACCTTGGGCTTCTGCATTGGTTTTCCTTAATGGGGGACTGTACCCTGTAAAATGAAATAAATCTTTTCTTTCCCCAGTTGCTTTTGTGTCTATTACACTAAAAGAGAAGCAAACTAGAACATTTGCCCAGAGTCAGGTAGGGTAATAAGTGACAAATCAGGGTCAAGCCCAAGCAGTCTTGAGATCCAGAGATTGTACTGTCTACTGCTGTCTCACACTGCTAATAACACATTGGATATATATATATATATATATATATATATATATATATTCAGAAACTTAAAGGATAGATAATACAATATAGTGAAAACTTATAAAAAAGTAGAATGGGATGGGGAACTAAAGGGAAAATAACAGAAGAGAATGGATGCCAACCATCTCCTCTGTAGTGAGAACCAGAATACTAGCAGGCAATAATATAAACCCACATGGCCTGAGCTCTATATTGAATAGGACAGGTGACTTTGAAAGTAAAAGTGATAATGGAAGGGGATAAGAAAAAGGGATGTAACATTTCATAGAAGTTTTGGTATCATTTATAATTTATGTAAATCTAGAATCTGAGGTCTGGTATAGTCACTATGAACACATATACCAGAGGTAGGGTAACTTACAGTCTATAATTTCCTTCCTTCTTAAAGTCTGAAAACTAGTTATATTCTCTGTTCTTAGGCCTATGGGTAAGATGCTCATCTCTATTTTCGTTTTTTTTTTTTTTTTTTTTTTTTGGTCTTTTCGAACAAGGGTCTCCCTAGAACCCGCAGTCTGTCCTGGAACTCACTCTGTAGACCAGGCTGGCCTTGAACTCACAAAGATCTGCCTGCCTCTGCCTCCCGAGTGCTAGGATTAAAGGGGTGTGCCAACATGCCCGGCTCTCTTTTCATTTTTATCCACACAAAGGCTGCTATCAGTTTAAATAAATAAATGTTAGGATTTACAAAAAACATGAGTACGTGCATGCTTACATATTATTTAGTTAATTCCTATTCTGACACTGACCAGAACTGGAGTGCAATCTTCGTAACTATTTTAAAACATTCTCTGTCTGGAAAGCTCAAGACACTTAGAGAAACAGCAATTCTTATAGCCCTGAAGGGAATCTTTCCTTGAAAAATATAGTGAATTGCCAATATTGGAAATTCTTTCCATGTATATTCTTTGTTGATTTTCACTTTTTTTCCTTCCATATCTTGGATAAACATAGTTCTGCATATATTTCTCTTTCATCATGTGTACCAATGCTTTGAGCTCACTTACTTTCGAGGTACAGAGCTAGTCGTCTCCTCTAAATGTAGGAAAGAGTATTGGAATCAGTTATTATCACAGAATCAATATTTTATTATTGTTGTTTCATTTCTTGAAATTGCATTTTGCTATAGAGCTCAAGATGGCTTAGAACTTGCTATGTACTCCAAGCTCAAACTGGTGACCCTACTGTCTCAGCTTTTCAAATTGCTAGAATGAAAAGCTTGTGCCATTACATGCAGCCCAGCATCAATATTCCAAATCATTGACTTAAAACTGCTAATTAAACAATGAAAGTTTCTAATTAAACTCATCACAGAAATTATGTTCTTAGAGGAAATGAGAGTAAGAGCCAAAGGTAACATGAATTCATGTAGTTTTATTGCCAGTTCTGTGGGATTCAAATTTCTTTGTATTAGTTTATTACAATCATCTTCTCCTTAAATAGCCACCAGTCTGTTTAAACAATAAGATGGATGAATCTCCAAGGAAACTGAGAATAAAATTCTTCATAGATACCACTTGAGCCCATTAGAAATTTAGAATGCAAAATTCTTGACTCACAATCCAAGGCCTCTTCTGCCACACTGCATGATGTGATTCACTTGTTCTGTGTTTTTAAAAACTCAATAGGATTATTTTGACCAAAGCTTGTAGCTAGTATCCATTTCACTTTCCTAAGAAATCTATTGAAATCAAGACACAATTTATGCTCTATTGTGAGAAAAAATAATTTTTATTTGTAAAATGGTATTCATGGGGGAAAACCAACTACTCCACAGCCATGCAGGTAACAAAGGGCCCTTTCTCCTCTGGTTTTGTTTCCCATCACTTTCATCTTGTCTCTGTCCTCTGGTTGCTTCTTGAGCTTTCCCAATTTTGTTATCCATTACACGTATCTCATTCATTCTACTTCTATTTTGTTATTCCATCCCAATACTGCTTCTCTTTGAAGTGGAGAGAAACAAGATGGATTCCAACCCATAAAAGATGAGAAAGATTACAATGGAGGGTTAGATGGCTATTAGCTTATCTCTAGACAGAACAGCAGCTCTCAGGGGTGGGAGAGGAGAGAGGACTGTTTCTGCTTTATACCTGTATAAATTGCTTCAGAAGCCTAGCAGACCTTGCATTCTTGGTGGAGTTTCTTCACTGAATCACTATTTTGCTAAAGCTGTGTATCACGGATATCTGTCACCCTTTGGCACTACTATGAACCCAGTGGAAAAAAGAACATGGCAAAATATATTGAGTTTGCCAGAATCTGACTATGACAACAATGTGGAGAAGACACAAAAATGCTGATTAGACCAGGGAAGGACCCCAGCAACGTGGAAGGCAAAATTACTTAGCCTTATATAAATGCATTTGTGGAATGACTATTCAATACCCTGTTATCTCCAGGATATTTAACATTTTATTTCTGCGGAGGATTATCTTCTTTTCATAATTAGCATCATAAATTTTCCCATTGTGTGCAGAGCAGAAAATTAATATGTAATCTCCTTGAGTGTAAAGAACTGTGTCATATTCAGCATTCCAGTGCCAGAATTCCCACCACAGTGCCCAGGTTATACCAGACTTCAAGTCAACCAATTCACATTAGGAAGAAAAACATTGTTTAAAAATGATTTTCATGTTTTCAAACTTCTTATAATACTCTGCCAGTTTTTAGCAACCTACCTAATCAGCAAAATAGGGTAAGATTTATTTTTTTTGCACTATAATCCTTTCTTCTACTCTCCAGAATGTATATGAAGTAAATGTTTTAATTATGAGCATCCTAAGGAAGATTATATAAATGTAATTTTTAAGGAAATTTTTCACTAAATAAAAACAACATATGAAATGGTTTGCTACTTCAAAATGATCCTAATACTAATTACTTAGGTAATTTATATGAATTGTAGAAATCAATATAAATTTGGCTTGCTGCTATGGATATATATTAATCCATTTAAAAGTTCTCTCATAAATGAGGTGTTGTAACACATACTGATAATTTCAGCACTTGAATGTCAGACAGAAGGATCACAAGTTTAAGGACAGCTTGGGCTATATAAGGAGATTCTATTCAAGAAAATCAACAAAATTCTCTTAGAATTATTAGCTATACAAGTGGCCTAAGCTGGCTACAGACTCCCTATTTCATAATGAAATAAAAATAAACCATTGTATCTATGCTGAATATCATAGATAGATATATTTTATTTCTACAAACACCTTACTTTTCTCATACGATGTTATTGAAAGTTAATTGTGATTTTTGTCTCGTCTACAACATCACAACCAAAATATTTTAGTAGTTATAATATGGTTTTCAACTTGTAAACCAATATTTTATCATTAAAAATCTGGCAAAAACATCAACTGAGAAACATTTACAAAAAGAAATAAAGAAAAATATTTATAAACTTATTTTTTTATATGACTTAAAGATTCAGAAAAGCAGAGGTTAAAATGATCTTTAACCACCCACACATCCTTGGATCTTAAGAGAAGGCTGTTTTAACACTTTTTCTTCCTCCAGTATTTGTTGCTTAAGGAAGTCTGTGGGTAGATAGGAGGTGATTATTCCGCCCACACACACTCGCTTTCTTATTTACAATATTAAATCTCCATATACTTGTATATATAAGTGCTTGAACTGCTAATCTTAATCTTTCAGTTACTTTCTCAGATACATTGAATGTGGTCCACATTGCCTTCTTAAGCCACATGAACAGTTAATTATAGTTTCTCTGGAATAAAGTTTTCAAGTATGAATCTATTTGAAGGGGTTTCTTGATGCAGATAACTTTTCAATCACACATTTCTGCATTAGATGTAAAATTCCATAAACAGAAAGTCTTTTAAAAACTAACATTATAAAGTTATTTTATGTAAGTTTGCTTAAACACCAGAAGAGGATATGGACACCAAGATGGAAAAAAAAGCCAAACATTATTATTCATAGATACTGATTATTCCTTGCTACTCTGCAGATCACTTTTATGAAGGAATGACCAATGAAGATCATACTGAGACACAGTAAGCAGACTTTCCTAAGAAGGGCAACCATCTGAAATCTGAATGAACAGTTCAATACCTAAAGACTTTTAAACCGCCTATAAAATGTGTTGAAAAATGATAGCTTTATAAAACCATCATATCTGTTTTACTTGTGATTTTTTTCCTCAAATGTACTAAATGACAGATATACCCTGTACAAATGAGTTAATCTTAAATTATTTTAAGTAATCATGTCTAATTTTCATTACTAATATAACATTCATCCATTAAAAATATAGGCCAATTGAAAGCAGGTATAATTGATGTACTTTTAAATGAGTTTAGCCTGGGGGTGTGATCATTTCATTCCTGAGCATTACCAAGGCAAATGTTTTACAGGCACATTTACTTCGCTATTCAGATCAATGCACTCCACCTGGAAATCATATGAAGTTTCTGTCAAATAAAAATTACAAACATAAACATTAACCTTCCAATTTACCTGAAAAGATGACCCAATGGTTAATTAAATACTATTAATAACATATTCTATAAATCCAAGTTAAAGCATCACAGCTCATCCAAACACAGCTAATTCAAGGGAAACTGATTCTTGGTCCTTTCAAATCTTGGTGATATGGTCTCTCTCTAAATACAAAGCCATTCATTCCACTGAATGAATATTAGAAGCAATAAGTGAAATACATTTTCATATGTGATCTGAACTTGTGTGTATCATTGTCATTGTAATTACTGAGCTATTTGGCATCCTACAATAAAGAATTTACATGAAATTATAACTTTTAATATTCTCTTCTACACTTGGGCCCAGGCCTGCTCCTGGTCTTTCAGCCCCAGATCTCTGAAGTACTCTCAAAGTCCAGACCTGCCCATTGCATCCTCAAGTCAGCTCATTTCTCCAATACAGTTTGTGAGACCATCCACAGGGTGACCTCATCCTCACCTTGCCCTTGGCCTCCAGGTCTATCTGCCTCAAAATTGCCTACCACCCTGGTAAGTCAAACCCCACCCATTGTGCCTTGTTTCTCTGTAGCCTGAGCAGCTCCACTCCTTCTAGCCTTGGGTCCAGGCCACTCCTGCTCTTCTGCCTCAGGCTTCTGGATTAGCTTCCTAACCAAGACTAGATTAATCCTCTGTGGCAGTTTATTATACCCTTCATAGGCTGTCCCCTGCCTTCTGACAGACTTACTACCTAGACCAGTATACTACCCTATAAGAACCTGAGGCACACACCGGCTTTTCATACCTGAACAGAAAGTAACCAACCCACATCATCAGTGTAAACAGAGCCAAAATTCAACTAAACTAAAATGGAATTTCCTATTGGAAACACAACCAACAGAAAGGCATCTATATGCCCAAACAACAATTCGAAAACAAAAATAATATGGAAAACCAAGAGAATATGTCCCCAGCAAAACCCACCAGTCCTACAGAGTGAAATATAAAACAATTCAGGACTTGAAAAGTGAATTCACAAAAGAGATAGAAATATTGAAGAAAACCCAAGCTGAAATGAAGATGGAATTGAAAAACTCAGTAAATCAATTTGAAATGACAGCAGAAAGTCTCACAAGCAGAATGTAATATCAAGATTGAATGACAAAGTTGAAGAACTGGACTCTTCAAGCAAAGATTTAAAATATTAACACTCAGGAATGGAATAAACAGGAAGCACCAATTTCTCTATAATTTCAAACATATATTGGAGCTGGAGAGACGGGCTCAGCAGTTAATAGCACTGGTTTCTCCTGCAGAGGACCTGGACTCTATTCCCAGCACCCACATAGTGACTAACAACCATTTGTAACTCCAGTTCTGGGGGGAATCCAATACAGTCTTCTGACCTCTGCTGTCACTGTGTGACAGGGGTGCATTTGCACACATGCTGGCTACATACACTTATATGCATAAAATAAAAATTTTGTTTATGCAAAAACTGCTAAATTTTTCAGAACATTTATTAATTATAACATTCTCAGAATTCAAAGCATTATATGCCCTTTCTCTTAAAGGTAAATATCTCTTAAGAAGCAATTTTGTCAGATATGGTGGTTCAGGTCTGAAATCCCAGCATTGGGAAGGCAAAGGAAGAAATGCTTTGAGTTCAAGACCAGCCTGGGGTACATAGTGAACTGTAAGCTAATCTGCTCTACAGAGTGAGACCCTATATCAACAACAATAACAACAAACAACAAAACTTAAGAAGTTTCAAAAATTTCATTATTAACAATCATCTGTAACTGAAGGGATGAGGGAGAGAAGGAGGGACAGAAGGAAGGAAGGAAGGAAGGAAGGAAGGAAGGAGAGAGGGAGGAAGGGAGGGAAGGAAGGAGGAGAAAGAAAGAGAAAAGAAAAGATAGAAAAGAAGCAAATGACCTTTAATCCTAGCACTCGGGAGGCAGAGGCTGGTGGATCTTTGTGAGTTCTGGGCCAGCCTGGTCTACAGAGTGAGTTCCAGGACAGCTGGGGCTACAGGAAGACCCTGTCTTGAAAAGACAAAAAAAAAAAAAAAAAAAGTAAATGAAACAGGGAAAGGAAGGTGATTTCCAATGATGCGGTCCCCGGCTTATGACTGACATTCTGAATGTCGTCGTACTCATGAGATAAAAATGATTTCCTTAAAAAACAAACAGCATTATTCAGATCACTGGGCAGCACAATGAATCAAACAGTTCAATCTAAAAAGCAACAAGGGAGAATGAGCTTGACTTTGGCTTCATTTGTGTGTGCTAATTGCAATGGACGAAAACTAAAAAGTTGAGTCAGACACAGGCAGTACAGCTTACCATTTAAGAAAAAAAGACAAGATGCAGGGTAGGGTAGGAAACTGAAGGGAAAAGGTGAGTGCAGTTTTAACAGAGTGGGAAATGAGATTCTGCATTCTGTAGACTGTTTTGTTTCCTTTAAAAACACAGTAGCAAATGAACAATATGTGTTCCTGAACAGTGGAATGACTCAATAGCAATACGATATTTGCCAAATTAGTATATACATATAACAAAACAACTAGAAACTGTACTCAATTTTGCACTGAAACTACTCCAGATTTCTTAATATTTTAATGACAAGGTTTCTTTTCTGTTTCCCAAGCTTTTCTTTTCAAATCCTCTGGGGAAGCGTTCTTGAGAACACCATATTTCTCAACCAGGGAAAAGTGGGCAACTTCATTTTAGGAGCAAAAAAGGAAAAAAAGCAAAAATAAAAAAAGGGGGGAGCAATTGCAGCATGAAGGGCTGTGTGCCACCTTGTGAGGTCAAACATGTTCTGTACTTGACTCTTCACTCCTGCCTGGTTTTAGCCTTATTGTAAAATATTGAGCTCCAATGTTTTATTCTCTGCTCTCTGTGTATAGCTTATTTGAAAGTTAAGTTTTTCATTACGTAGGGCATTTGATGAGTCTTTAAGTTTCTCAAACCAGAGAAAGTGCTCAGTGTTAAGTATCTACCTTTCCTAAACACAACACCTTTTTATATGTTTTTAAAATCACATTCTATATTTAAGAACTAAAAATCTTGGAAGTTATTTCATACAACCTAAAAAAATCATTGAGATAATGCCTATTTTAAAACCCATTCTCTTTCAATTAATCTGGTAATTATAGCTGGTGTTTTGTCTTTTATTCGCTTGGTGTATATAAAGGTAGAACTTCAGTTTTCATTTTAAAACCATCTGGGTCATTTATTAAGATTAATATAAAATTAAAACATTTCTTTGGTTGTAAGTTAATCAGATGAAACTTTTAAGATTTCCATCTTCCTCTCATGTGTGTCCCTTAAATACAATTAAGTAATCAAACCTATCTCATTTTAATAAAATTAACTTTGTATTAATTTTATCAAGGAAGAAATGATCATATCATAGTGTCTTTAACTGTTATCTTTTTTACTTTTATGAACTAATACTTCTTTGGTTAAAATTAAAATTCTGATACAGGAAGTCATTTATGTGTGAATGTTAGCACCTGGTGATTGAGTATTATATATATATACATTTTTTTTAACTTTATTTATTTTTTTATGTGTATGAGTATACTGTCTGCATGTAGGTCTGTGCACCCATGTCATGCAATGCCGCGGAGGTCAGAAGAGGGTCTTGGATTTCCCTGGAACTAGAGTTCTCCTGGAATTGGAGTTACAGACGGTTCTTAGCCACCATGTAGGTGCTGGGGATCGAACCTGGGTCCTCTGCAAGAGCAGTCGGTGCTCTTAACCACTAGGCTATCTCTCCAGCCCCCAAGTATTATATATTATTAAAAACACAATATTTAAAAACCATTTTACCCACAAAGTCTTTCTGTCTTGTTAAGAATGTCTGCAATTTTCCGTTAGGAAGTTTTAGCATTGTATATATCTTTTTCAAAGGTAAGTCATATGTACTACACACACACACACACACACACACACACACACACACACACACAAAAGAGGAAGATGAAAGGAGATGGTTGTGATCCAGGAAGAGAACAAGCACTGCGAAAGGCATGTGCAGCAACTTAGCTAAGAGAATAACTTTTCATTGAATTCTCTTTTCCTAAAATGCAAAATGTAGGTTTATCTTAGACATCTGTATTAGAAAATGTATTCATAAACATCCATGGTAATATCCATGGAAATGTATAGAGAAACACATCTCAAAATAGGAAAGAGCAACTCCTACCTCCATCTCCAGATCCCGATCCTGCATCTGGGAAAGAAACAAAAGATTCACAGTTTACATTCACTTGAAAACTGCATTGGAATACAGCTTTTTAAAGATCAAAATTTCTTTCACTTTTGTTTTATTTTGTTTTTAATATAGGGTCATTTGGAATACAGACTGGTTTATAACTTGTTCGGTAGGTTAGAATGACCTTGAACTCCTGACCCCAGTCTTTGTCTTCTAAGTGTTCAGATTCCAGCTGTGGGCCAATATGCTGAGACTGTTCACTTTCTTAAGACTGAAATATTGGTTTTGAAATTAGTAATATTAAACTGATTATGTATATTCTTATCAATTTAATCTAATATTTATTAACATAATACTTAGGCAATGTTTTTTGTTGTTGTTTTCATCTTTTTGAGAAGGTCTTCTTGTAGCCCCAGCAGGACTAGAACCCACTATATAGATCAGGCTGACTTTAATCTCCCCTGCCTCTGCCTTCTGAGTGCTAGGATTAAAGATGCATGCCAACCTGCCTAGCTATCATTTTTAATATTAAATTTTATAATACATGCATTATCCAACTTTGGGAAAATTCCTAAATCCTATTTTGATTTTGATCAAACTGGATTTGGGTTCTTTGGCAAAAAAGAACTTGAAAATGAGATGCTTCTATACTCATGCTTTCAAAATGAAACTGTATATTGCAAATAAACTCATAATTAAGGTCTTCAGTTTTACAAACTTCTTAGGAATAAAGACAAAAAGTTTTACTGCACTGATGTGCTTGCCAGTGCCATACTTCTGATGATCATACCTGCAAATAGAACACTGTTTTTGAGGTTAGTAGAAAAGTAAGGTTAACTTTTGCCTTTTACTTAGAACTGAATAAACATGAAGAGATGCTGTCAGTTAAAGTACAGGTCTCCTTGCAGAATTTCTTAATCTGCTTCTTCCTCCCTTCTCTTCTGTGTAATTAGAAGGAGTCAAAAGTGTCTATTTTTGAGAATTCAGTTTCTAGAAATACCCAATTTTCTACTTTGAGTGAAGACCATTGAGTTTCCATCTGCTCTCAAGTTTAGGCATCGTCTTCTTGCTGCCTTCTCATTTTTCTTCTATCCTAAATGAATCTGGTTAGGTAGTTTTAGTGCTAAAAGTAGGAACTATAACAATATGGGTATTCTTTTTCATGGCTAGTCTACATTGAAAGTTTTATCTATCCACAGGACTGACAAGTACAGCAGCATGGGTGCCTTCCCACTCATCTTCCATGTTATGGCTTCAGCACTGCCAGGAAGGAGCAGCAGTTAAATTGTCATTTTTGGTGATGACTCACATTTAACTAAACTCGCAAGTCTAAAACTGTATTATACTAGAATGTCAATTCACTGATTAGTAACTTCCATGACTGAGTATGTTTTGGGTACAGCATATCCTTTTATGAAAGTCAAGCTAATTGATAAAAACAATTTATAACAAATAAATATATTTCTTAGCAAATGTAGAAGTGAATTAGGATTATAATATATTTGTATTCTTAAGGGACAAAACTACAAGCTGCAAGGTTAATGGACCCTTCTCATATTTTAGTTGTATACATATTTTGTTTCTCCCATCAAAATCAGGAACTTCTGTCAGGCAAGGACAATGAGATGTGCATCCCTCTGAATTTGTATGTGACACATAAGGAAAGATGTAGAAAAGCTGACGGGTTCCAGGTTGCAACCTTTATTCAATAAACGACACAAGCCTTCCTAAGTTTATTCTTTCTGTTTAATAGGTGTAGTAATGCTGATCTCATTGGCTATTTTGAAGTTTACTACACAATACCTTATGCTAAATGTGAAAGCAGTGTCTGGAATACAATCATTAAAATGTTGGTAAACGTCTTGCCTATTCATCTTTAGATTTTTCCGATAAATACATATGTCTGGGGAAAATTAGAAAAAAATATAGCAGTAGCACATTTTGGCTTGTGTCTCCTTAAATGTGTTTGTTTAGAAAATTTCAAAAGATTCAGTCCACATGATTAGTGTTTGATTTGACCCAAATTAAATAGCTAGGGAAGAAAGGAGGAATAGATGGGAAAATGGTCACTGAAGTCAACAGCATCATTATGAAATACTTATGGGAAGCTTTAATGTCTTCTCAACTGTAGGGTGAGTCATCTTGGCAACCCAGAAATAAGTGGCCTAGGAAAGTCACCACGAGCCAGAAACAATGAGCACAGAGAGGAGACTGCTGGACTCAAAGCTGAATGCTTTATTGACGCAGTTCCTACCAGGCAAGAAGTTAAGATGACAGAGAGTCTGCCCACTAGGGATCCACATTCTGGATAAAGACAGACTTGTAAGATCAATGGTATGAAGCAAATATAAAATTATATGTTCTCTGGCCTTTTATTCCTAGAGAGCACAATTTGCCAACTCTACTCAGTGTCAAAGAATGTTAAAAATAAATGGGGAAAATTATGAAGAAAAGTCAGAACCCCAATTTATTTTCTGTCATGTCTGGTTAATCAAAATCACTTGGTCTTTCCATTGCTGATCAGATCAAAACCTTTTTAGACTTACTAGTCAGTAGAAGATGCATCCAGCCAGACTGGCTGACTAATTAAATCCTGCAGAAATCTAAGTATGCAAATGAGGTAAGGACAGCTTCTTCAATTGTGATTAAATTTTCTACTTGGCTAAGTATTTACTTTCATAGTAAAACCAGCACATTGGGGACTAGCATGAAGAGACTTGAATGAATCAGGAGGATGTGGCCTGTGTGTGCTGATAACTTGGAGGATGGGAGGAGGGGTGTCATTTTTGGTAGCAGATGCCAGTTGCATAGCCATAACTCCTGGTCTGCTGCATGCCTGCAGGTCTCCACTGGGCGATATGCCAGGAAGTCTTTTCACCATAAGCAAAACTTCCTTTCTACTCTATGAGGTTTACCTATAATTTTCCTAAAAGCCAAGGGTTCATTTCTTATTTCATTTATCCTAAAGTCTGTTTATTCTTTCATTTTTTTCTGTCCTTTGGTGGAGCTAAGTGATTTATTTTCATAGTTTGTTCCTTGTTCTGTGTTCCCCATCCCTACCCTGAAGGTAGGCTGCTGGCCCTCCTCCACTACTGGGTAATCCTGCCTACTGACTTAGACATTCTATTGTCACTTTATACATTGTAATTATCATATATGAATGGAAGATATGTATTCATATTCTATTCATATTCTTTTTACCTGCATGCAACTTTACTGTTAAAATTTGAATCTCTAAATGTGTTTAGGAATTAACCTATAGTTTACTTTCAGAATTTGTAATTTTGATTTTTGTGTGGATATTTTGGAATAACATAAAATTAAAGGGAACAAAAAAAGAGAGAAAACATATTCAAAAACCTGACCAAAACAGTAAACTTGTGCCTCGAAAAGGTTTATAAAAGACTGAGAAAAAGATGCAAGACAGGAATTAACATGTATGACAGTATCCATGAGCTCTGGCAGGGGGCGGGAGGACATAAGGGGTGGGCATGGATGGGGGAAGGAGTCTAAATTTGATTAAGAAATGTTGTATGAAATGCACTCAGTAAAAATAAATTTTAAAAAATCTTCATTTCTCACTCAAAGCCAAACAACAATGACCTGCTAGCTCTACCAAATAAGCAGCAAGCAGAAACCACTTGCCTCCTAACCACCTTCTAGAAAGTTCATTCATTTCATGAGGCAAAAAATCCTTTAGGAGAAAAGACCACTAAACAACCAACACAAAATCAAGAAAGACAGTGTGACTGTCTCTGAAGATGTCCCGGTTCTGTTCTCACTTTACAGACTTTGGCAGTCAGCAGAATACCTTCAAAGACTCTTCACCAAAACAGCAGGGTGAAGATAATCTTTTAAAGAAAATGAGACTTTTCTCCTTGTTCATTTTCTACTCTACCCTAACAATCAAGCACATATTTTCACATACTCTTCTAAAATAGAATACCTCTTATCCAGGAGGGATTTTATATAAAATAGACTTTTCTTGCCACTATTTCCTATTTTTAAAAAGTTTTCTTATTGAATCATTATTTTCCTAAATATGCTTGTCACTCAAATTCTCAGAAACTATGACTTCACAGAAAGTCTTTGTTATTAAGGATAGCTAACATGAGACACTGATATTTCTTTAATATAAGTGATTATGAAACCTCAACTAACCTGTACTCAGCTAGACTTTAAAGCATTGCTCTATTAAGGCAGCCCCCCCTTATTACTTTGTTGTTGTTTGTTTCACTTCCTGTAAATGCTGCTGAGCTATAGTAACCACTGCACAGAAAGAAAAAGAAAAAGAAAAAAAGAAACCGGAAAGCGAAGGATCACAAAGTTACTTTAATTTCTCACTTTATTTTTTGTTTATTCATTTTTTAGTCTTTTCGAGACAGGGTCTCCCTGTAGCCCCAGCTGTCCTGGAACTCACTCTTTAGACCAGGCTGGCCTTGAACTCACAAAGATCCACCTGCCTCTGCCTCCCGAGTGCTAGGATTAAAGGCGTGCAACACCATGCCCTGGTAATTCCTCACTTTATAGCATTCTTGGGACAGTACAATGAAAAAGCTCTGAGGAATGGGAGTTAATTGTAACCAAAAGACAGATGCTAGCATAAATTATACACACTGTCAATGCAGTCTTCTAAATGGTGCATTTTGTGGAGCCGTCAATGGTTGATTTTAACTTCAGAACTCATATCTGCAAAAGTTGACTCTAGCAGATAATTCCATTTCTCAAAGGAGCAACTAACCAAAAAAAAAAAAAAAAAAGAAAAAAAAATGGAAACTACCCATGCGTACATAGGTCTTTGTAAATTTGGTATCTGGGAAGTCAATAAATATTTCAGATTATATTTTATTCAATTGTTTGCAATTCAATAAGCAGCGTATGTATTTACATCTACCAGCTGCCTGATGATACATTTCCTGTTTCTTATAGAAATATTTAAATGTATAAAGACAAAACTAAGGCATATTTTATACAAAAAAATGTGGATCCCTAGTTGATCTACAGAATGATTATTTTTTGAAGCTAATAGAAGCCATAATTTTGGACTCAGAATGCATTCAGGTTTCAGGGAGTGCCATGTGCGTACCTGTAGCACAGGATCCTTCGGAGACCACCAGTATCTCACTCTGTTGTTTGCAGGCTGCTTGCCTCAGGTAACATTCATTCTGGTAGCTCTCCCCATTGGAGCCACACACAGGCACATAGTCACTGTTGCACTGGGGAACAAAGAGATAAAAGACTATAGTTATTCCTGAAGTCTACATCCCTTTGACATCCTAAACACAAATAACCATTTCCAAAACAAACCACTTCTCATCATTTTCAGTGATCCTCATTGTATTCCTACAAGTCTTTGCCTTGTAAGTGCGTCACTGAAAGATACACAAAGGCAGTGTCAAGTCAGCCAATTTGTCATTTGATTTAGACAGAAGCAACACAAAGTACCTAAATTGATTAGAGGCTTCTAAGAAAGTGACTGAACCATTAGCACACAAAAGATATAACAAAAAACACACTGCTATTATTTAATTTTCCTCTGATATAGCCCATCTGACTTCCTAGGGGAAAAAAAACAACCCACAACACTCTACAATGTCAGGCTATTCAAAGCAAGGTTAACATTTGTCTATGTTTGGAGTAGAAGCACTTGGCTGTAAGTCCAAAAATAAAATAAATAAAATATGGTCATTCCTTGCTTGTTATTTTTTTGTTAATTTTAATCCTTATAAATTAGGAAACATTCAGAAAAGGCAGAATCTAGAAGGCTATCAAATAGAAAGGCAGAACTTTTACAACTACTGAAGTACATGTCAAATCTTGATATGCTGAACTACCAATATTCATATGTATTCCAGAAAGAGAAAAGTTCATTTTTCAAAATAACCTCATTACCAAAAACTACACATTTTTACAATGGAAATTAGGCAACCCACTGGGTATAGTCATCATAATATAATCTCACTCCAAGGCATTAGCGATACTTGGCTGTGTCCTATACCTGCTAATTACACTGGGATGTGATTATCTCATGATTACTACTACTGATGCACTTCATTGTTTAATTATAACAAATGAAATAATCAAGATGATTATTTATAAAGGCTTACCTATGCCAGAAACTAAGTAAGGAAAATCATGCATACAGATACATGTGAAAACAGTTTTCTATTTTCCACTTTTAATTAAAATGTCTGAACTTCTGACATGCTGTAAACTTACAATACCTACAGAATAAACCAACAACCTATTGAGGTAGCTAGGAAAATTTTAATATGTACACTAATATGTTCAAAATTCTATCATATAAATGCTTAAACTCAAAGGTTTATGCCAGAGAAACCTTGCATAAGGTCACAATTTAATTGATAAAAAAACTTGAGTCATGTTTTATGATCATATTTTTACTGTAATTTCTTATGATGTCTGTATTTTTTATTCACAATCAACTATTTAACTCTTGTTCTTTTGCCTTTGTATAACAGTAGCTAAGTCATCCTGAGAAATTCATTCATTTATTGTAGTATATGTGTACAAGCTCCTGCATGTGCCTGGGGGTTCAAATGATGTTTATGACCATGTGTAGAAGTCACAGGTTGACATAAAGTACCTCCTCAATCACTTCTCCACATTCCTTTTTGAGTCAGGGTCTCACTAAATCTAGAGCGTGTATTGATTTGGCTAAGGTACCTGACCAGCAAGCTGCAGCGTTCTTCCTGTGCCTCTTCAGTTCTGGAATTACAGACATGCACTGCTGCACCTGGACTTTCACATAAGTACTGGAAATTAAACTCAGATCCTCATGCTTGCAAAGTAAGCCCTTCATTGACTAAGCCATTTACTCAGTCTCCCAGCATCTGACAAATTTGTTTTTGTTTTTGTTTTTAGGACAGGGTCTCCCTGTAGCCCCAAGTAGCCTGGAACTCACTATGTAGACCAGGTTGGCCTTTATCTCATAGAGATCGCCTTGCCTCTGCCTTCTGAATATTGCTGAGATTAAAGGCCATGTGCCACCAAGCCTGGCTTGCCTGCACACTTTTAAGTATTATAAATCAATGTTTGCTTGAATGAAAATGAGTCTTGCATTTCATCTCTCACCAAATAACCTGAATATTGTATTTCACAAATGGGCTTTTCCCCCAAATTTTATGGTATTTCTATCATGATGGTGACAATTGCTAATAGCGTGATTTACCATGCATTTTAGAAATCTTCGTCTTTCTTTCTACAATTAATAATCTAGACATTATGGAGGCTTTCTGTTTAACAATCCCACTCCACAGTTACACTGATGGTTCCTAGACTTAGTTTACACACATATACACACACATACACTCATACACACATACATACATATACACATATATATGCAATTGATTTGATTATATTTTTGGTAGTCATTTGTAATATCTGACTCAATAAGAAACTCACTTCTAACAGGATACTCCCTTGGAAAGGATACTTCCCAGGAGTTTTCAGTATGTGTGCATAGATTTACTTATATTTGAAGATTTTGTTTGTTGTTTGTTTTTGAAACAGGGTTGTCTTGTAACCCCAGTTGTCCTGGAACTCACTATGTAAACCAGGATGGCCTCTATCTCACAGAGATCCACCAGATTCTGCCTCCCAATTACTAGGATTAGCTAAGAAATGGAAGCAGGCCAAATGTTGCTCAACTGTTCAGTGGATAATGATAATATAGTACCTTTATACAATGGAGTTTTCAGCAATCAAGAAAGATAAAATCATGAAATTTTCAGGTAAATGGATGGAAGTAGAAACTGTTATACCAAGTGAAGTAACACAGACTCAGAAAAACAAACGACATATTTTCTCCTCCTTTGTGGATAAGATCACCAAATCCTTAAATGTGAGTAGATACCCTTAAGTAATTGCAAGAGCAGGAAAATTAAAAGGAACCAAGAGGTAAAGGGAAAGAAGAAGCCCAAGAGAAGGGGATAATAGGAAACAGATATTACCAAGGGGGGAATGGGAAAAACAGAAGTATTTAACTGGGAAGGGAGGAGGGAAGGACATACCAGGAACCACTGGAGGTAAAGTGGAAGAAGGAGCTCAAGAGAGGGGGATAATAGGAGGCCGGTATTATCAAGGGGGAAGTGAGGGTACTTTAACTGAGTCCAGAGATTAAGTTGAGTCACTGCACCTGGCTTTGAAGACTATCTTAATAAAAGCATCTCTGACACTACTCAAGACAAAAAGCTACAACATAATGTCAGTAAAAAGTTAAATTTCCCAATGATAAGTACTGGAGAGTCATGGAAAAATAAGACTGATGCTAATTTCTTCTTTTTTAAATTTTTATTTATTTCGCTATGTGTATGAATGTAATGTCTGCATGCAGGTGTGTGCACCCGTGTCGTGCAATGCCGCGGAGGTCAGAAGAGGGTGTCGGATTCCCCTGGAACTGGAGTTCTCCTGGAATTGGAGTTTGAGACAGTTCTCGGCCGCCATGTGGGTGCTGGGGATCGAACCCGGGTCCTCTGTAAGAGCGGTCGGCGCTCTTAACCGCTAGGGCATCTCTCCAGCCCGCTAATTTCATACTCATGACTGCAAAGGCAAGTGGGTCGACAAGGGTTTGATACATGTACAGTGTTCAGGACCTGGGACAGCAGAATGTGGATTGGCTTTGGAAGCTCTCTAATCTACAATGGTTTCTGAGGGCTTCGAGGAGAGACCAGAAAGGGATACGATTGGTAACATGGTTGACAACAGACTGGTTTAGGATTTCAGCAGGCAAATTAGTTAAAGTTAGTTAAAATTACTGCAGAGGCTTACCTGTTAACTTTGTGAGCTTGAGCCTGCCATTCTGTCACCTGGTTATCTTCTAGTAATTAAGTTCAGTGACAATACTTGGTGAATAGATTATTTAGGTCCATGTTTTCCTTTACCCAGCTCTAAATTTTCCCTCTTTAACCCTCTCATTTACATCTTAAGATTAGTCAAGGGGAGAGTTAGTGGACTGAGTGGGGAGTGGGAAATATTTATTATCTTTGTTAAATGCTATTACGCATACTGATATGCATCTTAAAATATCGAATAAACTGATAAAGTGCTCATATGTCACTTCTGAGGGATGCAGTAAGCCAAATGTGAACAGTGTTAAAAACGGAGCTGCCAAGTTCCATGCAGAAGCCAACAGGGAGATTTGTATAGAGCTGAGAAGAGCTTAACTGTGGATTATCATCAAGATGTTTCTGGCCCTTGGTATCAGGACTTGCACTCGTTAAAATGAGTAGCATGAAGGAAAAAGTATGGTCTTACCACAGTACACAGGTGGAGAGCTTGTACTATGCTTCCTCCTTTTCTCACTGTTTTTATATAAGACTTGGGTGTGGTACTCAATGATTAAATACGTATAAGATTTTTAGCTTAGTTTATCCATTTGAAATGGTAAGCAGGGATATGTGCAAAATAAACAAACATGCTTTCAGAGCATGGAATTCATTGTAAATATCAGCTGTAAAATATAAATTAGCCAGTCATGATGGCACACGCCTTTAATCCCAGCACTGGGGAGGCAGAGGTAGGCAGATCTCTTTGAGTTCAAGGCCAGCCTGGTCTACGTAGTGAGTTCCAGGCCAGCTGGGGTTACAGGGAGACCCTGTCTCAAAAAGACACACACACACACACACACACACACACACACACACACACACATATATATATATATATATATTTGGTGAATAGATTATTTAGGTCCATGTTTTCCCTTACCCAGCTCTAAATTTTCTAAATATATATATATATATTATTTGACATTCATGGGATGCATTTTAACTAGTAGAGTCACTTTGCTTTCAGAATTAGAATACAAAGGGAAATACTTTAACTTTCAGCAAATAGGCTACTTACTAAATTAAAATATGCCAAACTCTTGACAATAGCTGTTGGTGATAATCATGATAGTGTTCAGGGCCTGAGAAAATGGTAAACTCAGATGAAGGCCACATAGTTGGCTTGTTAGAGAAAAAGGAAACTCAAACCCAGATAGCTAAGTCCACAGGAAGTTATACAAACTTCTAAGAGGAAAAAGTGATTTTATTTTTCCTGTTTCTAAAAAAATCTTAAGTTTAATTTCTAAATATGTGTTTCAATAAAATGATCTCACTCCAGAATCTCCACATTGTTGAAGATAACAATACACTATACTGGTGAATAAAATAACTTGAGCCTCTGGGATAGATGTAATTCATTTCTGGTACCAAGGAATAAAAATGACAACAAAATTTTTTCATGTGATTTATTGCTTGTTTGGTTAATAAGGAATTTAAAGCTGAGATTTCAGCATCTAGAAGCTATATATGACTTAAATTTTATCTATTGCCGGCACCTTCCACAAAGTCTGGCATGTAGAAGGTTCTCAACAGATGTTAAGTGAATTCTGTTATATTCCCAGTTGTCAAAGGCTCAAGAAGAATAGCTTTAGATATGGTATATTTCTCTTTCAGAGAAGAAAATGATAAAAAGAAAACCCTGCATATATTGCAGTTGTTTGGTCATTCCACTTGTATTTCTCTGTGGCTGTATCTTTTAGAACATGGTAATTTTTGTAGTTTGTGGAGAGGGCAGGCATTTGATGCTAAGCCCAAAGTAAGCCTGTGCAAAGAGATGGGCATGGAGAACAACCAAGGTTCCCAGCTGGTAGTTGGGCATGAATTCCAGCACTGAGACAGCACAAGCACCAAGCCTGTGGATGGCCTGCCCTGCTCCTTAGCTAAGTAGAGAACAGAGCAGAGATAAGCTCTTCCAAAGAGTATCGTCCAAATTGAAGATTTATGATCAAAATAAATATTCATTGTCAGTCTCTAAGTTCTAGGGAATATTTTGTTTTTGTTTTGTTTTAAGACAGGGTCCCTTTGTAGCCCCAGCTTGCCTGGATCGTACTACGAAGACCAGGGTGGGCTTGATATCACAAAGATTCATCTGCTTCTACCTCCTGAGTGCAGAGATTAAAGGTATGTGTCACCATAGCTGGCCTGGGCAATGTTTTAAGCAATCCTAGTAACTGGAACATTTACAGATAAAAGCATGGTTTATTAAATGAAAATATTTAATATTTGAAGTAATTCCTGAGGAAGCATAAGTCTGCATCTTGTAAAAGGTCACAGATCATTCTTTGACCAGTGTGCTGTTCTTCTCCTGTATCTCACCTTTTATCCTTCTTTCTACCTTATTTTCTTTCATCTGTTCATTCATCCATTTACCATCTCTAAATTTTCATCCTCCTAATTGATTTACAAGACTGGCTAGCATATCCTTTGGTATGCTCGTAGGAAGGTAGAAAGCATGAGATTACAGGACAGTTTTAGATTTTATTTTATCATCTAAGAAATAGTAATAAGAGGGTAAGTGTCTCTTATCCAAAGTGTTTGGATAATAAGCATTTGAGATTTGGGAGTTTTAGGGATTTGAGAATAGACTTTGCACTTTGAGCATCCATACACAGAACCCCCAAATCTGAAATCATCAATCAAAAACATTTTAAACATGATGTTGAATTTCAGAGTGTTTAATAATTTGGACTTCTTGGTTGCAGATGTTAAACATGTACTGCCTTGAACATTAATTATTGTCTACAATAAACAGATACTGTTGCTGTCATATTGGTATTTTCATTTGCATGTGTAATAACTTGGGAAAATTAAAATTCAAGTACTATAAGTATTGATATATATATTTGGTTTACTGTAATTCTTCTAGGGTCATGACTGATTAGAAATTACTTACATTAATAAACCTTAATTTTACCATTTTTATTTATTTATTTTTATTTATTTATATTTTTATTTATTTATTTTATTTTATTTTTTTTGAGGCAGGGTCTCCCTGTAGCTCCAGCTGTCCTGGAACTCACTCTGTAGACAGCCTGGCCTCAAACTCACAGAGATCCGCGTGCCTCTGCCTCCCAAGTGCTAGGATTAAAGGCGTGTGCCACCACACCCAGCATTTATTTATTTCTGTATGTGTATCAGTGTACTGTCTGCATGCAAGTCTGTGCACCCGTGTCGTGCAATGCCGCGGAGGTCAGAAGAGGGTGTCGAATTCCCCTGGAACTGGAGTCTGAAACTCCAATTCCAGGAATTTTACCATTTTTAAAAGAAAGATAATTTCTGGGAGAGTAGCTCAGTGGTAGAGCACTTGCCTAGCATGTTAAGGCCCTAAGTTCAATCCGTAGCACTTCAGAAAACAGAAAGAAAGAAAGAAAGAAAGAAAGAAAGAAAGAAAGAAAGAAAGAAAGAAAGAGGAAGGAAGAAAGGGAGGAAGAAAGTTAATTAAATAAGATTATCTAATGTATTTGAAAGAAATAAATGAGGTGTGCATATCAAGGCTAGAAGTTGATTTATTTTTAAGCATCAAAGGGAAGTGAAGAATAATATATGTTCACTTCAATGTTTTAATAATAATCCAAATTGAATGTCATTATACATTATATACAATATGCCCATTTCTATTGAAATTTATCTCATACTCAGAAAGACTAAGACTAAAAAAAAATCCATCTGAAAATGCAAGAAACACAGAAATTTAGGATACAATATAAGCGAATAGGTTTTTTTAGGACCTCTTCTTTTTGACTGGTTAGGAAGGGAAGAACATAAAAGAAAATAAAAGAGAAGAAAAGGAAAGGAACGGAAAGGAAAGGAAAGGAAAGGAAAGGGAAGGGAAGGGAAGGGAAGGGAAGGGAAGGGAAGAGAAGAGAAGAGAAGAGAAGAGAAGAGAAGAGAAGAGAAGAGAAGAGAAGAGAAGAGAAGAGAAGAGAAGAGAAGAGAAGAGAAGAGAAGAGAAGAGAAACGAAAAGAAAAGAAAAGAAAAGAAAAGAAAAGAAAAGAAAAGAAAAGAAAAGAAAAGAAAAGGAGAAAGCCAACAAAACACAAAACAGAACCAAAAACTTAAGACTGGGAAAAGACTGACTCAAGGAACTCCAGCTTAACACAGCCTATCATCATTGTTCATGCAGCCTGCATACATTTAACAATCACCTTGACTTAGACATTTAATATCCCTAGTGCATATAAAATCTAATCAATTACTAGTAAGCTGTCTGTTTTTCTTCTGAAAGACTGACTATTGCAACACGCACATTAATAACAGTATAATCCAGTAGTTAATTAGGATACATAAAACTTACATTTTTGCTTCCTAATCAAACTTTCATTTATTTCTCACCAATCTACTTTATAACAACTATGTAAGTTAACATAATTTGGTTGACCAATGTAAGGAAAACAAATATCTTGGTGATAAAAATTTTGAAAATTTCCTGTGGCACCTAAAAGTGAAGCACAGTTAGTTTAATAAGAAAAAAGATATATTTTAATTTCATAGCAAATGTCTATCAACAGTTATATAAACTGCTTTTATTTCTTCCAGATGAAGTCTAAGAAACACAAACATCCACTTGATAAATGCTGTTGCAGTTACCACAGTAAACCAAATAAATATAAATGCTGTTGATTTTACTTGGTGTACCTACCCTTGGTTACAAAAATAGGAGTGATATATGGGAATCACATAAAAAGAAAAAAAAATCCCATGGGCTTTTAAGTGAGTTATACAATTGAGTTTCCCCTTTGGTTAATATTTGAGGAAAGTATGAACTTGGGAATTCTCATGATTCATCTCTCTCATCTCTCACGTACCTCACTGAAAGAGCAAAATTCATTGCTCATTGTAGCTGAAACTTTGGAAATTTGATGTCATGTGTATATTATATCTACAGAAATGTATTTCTTTCTTTTTTAGAGACAGACTCTCCCTAAAACTTCAGCTGGCCTGGAACTCACTGTGTAGACCAGACTGGCCCCGAACCCACAGAGATCCACCTGCCTCTGCCTCCTAAATGCTAGGATCAAAGGCATGTGTCACCATACCCATCTTAAAAAAAATGGTTCTTAGCTGCCATGTGAGTGCTGGGAATTGAACCTGGGTCCTCTGCAAGAGCAGTTGGTTCTCTTAATTGCTGAGCCCATAAATGTATTTTTAACACTATAGTAATATCTTTATGATTGTCCGGTCATAGAAATACCTACCTACCAGTGGATAGGGCACTTTGTAAGTATCACTTGATTCATCGTGTTTCTTTAAAAGGAAAAAAATAATACCCATGGAGCTTTTAGTTTACAAAAAGTAACTCAAACCATAGTTAAATGTGAATTCCCTTATATCCTGGAACAAGATGTGGAATTCAATCTCAAATATTTAAATTTTATGAATTCTAATTATTGTACATTAAATTAGATATTTAGATCTGAGTTTGAGTTTGAATTTTTTGTCCTTTATTCATTTTTTCTTACAGTACTGGAAATTTTTCCTTATCATCCGGACATTTTTGTTTATATGCATATTTCATGGTGTAGTCCTGTATTAGATGTCAAAGTGTATTTTTTTATTTTATTTATTTTTGTATGTGTATGAATGTACTGTCTGCATGTAGGTTTGTGCACCCGTGTAGTGCAATGCCGCGGAGGTCAGAAGAGGGTGTCAGATTCCCCTGGAACTGGAGTTAAAGACTGTTCTCAGCCACCATGTGGGTGCTGGGGATCGAACCCTGGTCCTCTGCAAGAGCAGTCAGTGCTCTTAACCGCTAGGCTATCTCTCCAGCTCCAAAGTGTATTTTTAAAGTAATCCAATAACACTCAGGGGTAATTATAGGATGTTAGCAGAACAGTTATTTGATTTGATGATATACATAATTTTATGAGTTTTTTTTTTTTTGAGGAAAAGACATCTTATAATTTCCACACAGTCAAAAGCATGTGATAAAAACTATAGTAAATAATATTGAGAGCATTATCTTAAATTGATTCTAATAACCCATTTTTAACCAACTTGATAACCATTTTATCTGCAAAATTGTTGAAAACCTTTATGACACAAGACAAAATGCATCATTCTTGTGTTCATGGATGATCTTGTGGTTTGACGTGCCCATTTAGATTCCTGGGAGACTCACTTGTCATTGAATGTAGTACTCATGGAAAAGTTCCTATGTATTAACAAGGTGAAAGATTTTCAAATCAGCACAGTAGTTTTAGAGTAACCTTAATAGAAGTAAATTTAGAAATTTAATCATATTGGCAGGATAATGAAACCATAGCCCATTAAAACAAAGAACAATGGGATCAAAAGATGACAACCTTAGTCAAGAACAAGAGTACAAATCCACAGTTCTTACCCACTGACAATTATTGTTAGTCAGTTGACTCATAAAATGCATACTAGAAGGTTGCTCTGCCAGAAGAGGGACATAACTTTCCTTCCACATCTAAAAAGCACAACCTTGGTGACATTTATAACTATGGCATGTACAGGTCTCCAAAAGATATGTCTTCTTGACATCAGTTGGCTGTCTTGCCAGTACTTTTGATTGTTACCAGCCATAGTTGTAAATTGCCAAGTGATGGGCTGAAAAGGTAACTCTCAGTCTTGAGAAGATGCAAATATAAGATGTCTTACCTTGAACTGACAGACGCAAGTCACGGTGTCTCCAATTCTTAAACATTCCCCATCAAATTTACAGGTGTTGGTATCACAGAGGAAGAGATCATTTTCTCTGTCATCATAACCTCCAATTTAAAGAGAACATGCCCGTCATTTAAAAAAGTTATAGATTTGATTAAGGAACACTATCTGGTAGCATTAACAGAATTGCCCCCAAATTTAATTAAAAAAAAATCACAGATGTTCTGTAAGGATACGCTCTAATGATAATGTCAAAGTCTAGTGAAGTGATCAATATTAATTTATATACTCACAAAAATTTAATTAGTTTTTCTTCATATTATCTTTTGATTATGATATTTTATTTTAACTTGGGTTAATACTGATTTGTGAATTAAAGTTTGCTATTTGCCTCTCAGTTTCCTTGGGGTTTTTTGTTTGTTTGTTTGTTTGTTTTGTTGTTGTTGTTCATTATGTGGGCTATATTTTTTACCCCAAACTCAACATTTTGGAAAACAGTTGATGATGGTCTGTGAATATCATTTTGCTATTTCTCCATCTTTAATTGTTCTTTGCTTTAAGGTCTGAAACAACCCTTATTTGGAATTTCTCCAGACAAAGAGGAAACAAAGCCCCAATAATAAAGATAAACAGGCATAGTGCTTTCTGTGATGGTCTGTCTGGTTCAAATGAAGATTGATCACCTCCAAGTTAACAGGGGTGGGAAGGGGCTGCCAAGTTCTTGACAGTCTGCCTGGAAATCCAGTTCATCCTTTTCAGTTTGTGTACATACCTTTAAGATATCTGGCTAATAAATGAATTTCATTATTACCAACACCAATGTCACATTTAAGTTGGGTATTTCCTATAATAATACTATTTAGGGATTAAGAAAAACTAGTCATGTTGAACTACAAAGCCATCAGCACTAGATATAATCAATTTTTAAAGTTGTTATGTTCCTAAGTCGAACTTGTTCTTTCAAAAATAGCATACATGCATACAGGAACCAAGAATAAGTTAGAGACATGTTGAGTTTCATAAAATTCCAAATTTAGAAATTACCAAAAGCAGAACAAAGTAAATCTACTGCCCTAAATCTAATGGGACTGAAAATTTCATATCATCTTAACAAAGGTTAAACTAGAATGATGCATATCAAATTTCCTTTTGAAGTTTGGATTCTAACTGCCTTACAGTTGCAGATGCTTTCACCTATAAGTTCATTGTCATTCTCTTCTCTCAAAAGTAACACACACACACACACACATTTCCTTCAGCTCAGGGATGCCTAAAGTCAAGTCACTTGAAGCCAGGTTTAATTATGTCAGAATTATATTTACAGAGATTGCAATATTACAAATATGCTTGCTAAAACTAGAGTATAATAGATCTAAATACCTAGGCATATTAATGGGGTTTAAAATGCCAAAGGAATCACACCACAATTCTGCAGCTATACCAGAGACTGCCATACTAAAAGGTGAGGCAGGCTAGGAAGAGGACCAGTAACTCCAGTTCTGGGGCCCTATTCAATTAGAAGCTTCAGCATACAGCAGATAGCCAAGCTCCAGCATTCTGAAGAGGGCAAGCATTCTGAATGAGCCACCTCACCAAGCCCAGTGCTGAAGTGGAGGGATCACAGTCCACCAGGGACAGGCTGCTTCATGGTGCTCTCAGAAGAGAGTCTGGGGAAGGGGGGAAGGCTTGTACAATACCCATCCAGACCTGGAGGAATTTATGAAGGTTTCTTTCTTAACTTTCCTTCTCTACACAGGAGCTTGGGGAAGGCTGGGGTGGGTAACACTGGAGTACAAAATCAACATCTTTCCAAATCAATGGCTTTTGCAGCTAAGGAGAGAGGAAGAGAATGGGAGAGGGGGAAGGGAGTAGAAGGCAAGAGGGGGTGAAAGAGAGGAAGAGAGGGAGGAGGGGAAGAAGGGAAGGGAGGGAGAAGGAATAAGTGTGGGGGAGGGGGAGAGAGGAAGAGGGAGGATTAGAAGGAGGGAAGGAAGGGGAAGGGGAGGAGGGAGGGATAGGAGGGAGGGAGGGAGGGAGGGAGGGAGGGAGGGAGGGAGAGAGAGAGAGAGAGAGAGAGAGAGATCTAGACTGGAAACTTGCTTTCTTTATAGATTCTTTGTCTCTGGGGTCCTGAGTAGGAGCCCCCTCGCCCAGAGGCACTTTTGGCAGGAATTAAGGATTCTACCTACAGCAATCATTTGCTTTATTGCTTTTTTTTCCTCATGAAGTTATTTCTCGCTCATCCTGGCTAGACTTTTTCTTGAACGATGGGAAATATTTTGTGTTAAGTGTTTCTGCTAGGATCCGTGTTCTTTTTCGTCAATCCACAATACCATCCCATTTAATATTTCTCGATATCCTCCCAGCTGCAATTTAGGTTCAGAGATCTCAGGTTCCTTACACCTGCACTTTGTTCCATGCCAGCACCAGCATCCCTGACTGGAGCAGTTCCCTGTTTCTCTGGAGGGAGGTAGGAAGTCTGGGTTTTAGAGCACTGGAAAGCAAGGAGATGGGCAGAGAACCGGCTAAGCAGGTACTTGCAGGCTCTGGGAGATCTGGGGAGTGAAGGGGTAGAGGGCTAAGGTTCTGGACTTACCAGAGCAGTTCCAGCCAGTGGGGGTTTGGCAGTCACTTAAGGAGGTAGGGAAAGCAGCGAGTTTTACCGGGCGGGCTACTATCAGCAGCATCACCGGCAGCAGCAGCAGCCAGCAAAAGCCCTCGCAAAGTGTCCAGCTGCTGCACTGCCGCGGAGACTCCCACAGCACCATGACTAGTTCGCGCAACTCTGCAGCAGCAAAAGGCTTCTGAAGAACACGGGATCGCGGGGGCCACGCAGCGGGCTACTGAGCATCCCGCGGACCGCGGCAGCAGAGGCGGCGGCGGCGGCGGCAGGGACACCGGGCGGGAAAGCAGCGGCCAAACCCGCGCATGATCTCCGGAGTTTCAGCAACATCCAGGGACCCGGCTCAGCCAGGGGAGCGAGGGGGTCGTCCACTGAGAAGCTGCGTCCGAGACGCAGACAGCCGGAGCCATAAGGAGAGGACTCAGGGCAAGCAAGGAGCAGGAGGAGTCGGAAGGCTGCGGGCGGAGGAGGGGAGGAAGCCGGCCAGCAGAGGAGAGGACCGCGAGGAGCCTGGGTGGAGGACCAGTCACAGCGCCCCGCAGCCCAGCAGCCGCCTCTCGCGCTCTGCCGCCCGCATCCCTCTGGCGTTTGGGAAGCAGCAGGTCCTTAGCCCGCCCGGGGTCACGTGGGAAGCGGCAGCCGGACTCTGATTGGCGGAGCGGGATGCAGGTCCCGGGAGGGAGGGGTCTGCTCGGAGGTGCAGGAGGAGGCGGCCGCGGATGCCACAGATGGGTTAGCTCGCTCGGCTCTAGGCCGAGTGGGGCTAGGCGGGGACGGCTCCTGGGAGAAGCCGGGGCTGCAGGGCGGGCGACCCCCACGCTTCCGTCCCGCCTGCCTCGCTCCTCTGCTCCAGGACGCCCCCTGCCGTGCTCGGGGTCCAGACTTGCGCCTCTCTTCAGTGCGTGGCCCCGGGCTGCAAACACCCGCTGAGGCTGGGTGGCGTCGTTTTCCAGATGGAGGTGGTGGGGGCCGAGGTGGTGGAGGAGCCTCAGATGCAGGGTTGCGAAGGAAGAAGTGGGGAGGGAGGAGAGGGCGTCCGGCCGGCGCCGCCAGGGCAGCGAGGGGATCCGGGCTGGGCAAGTCGGGGTGGAGAGCTCAGGGATGCTTCTCTAGGAGGTAGCAGGCAGGAGAGGGTGAGAGCTGGTGTGAGTGAGAAAGCTCAGTGTGTCCAGGATGCAGCAGCTCGCCAAGTATGCTCCTGCAGTTTGAAAGGCTCTTGGCAGTCTTTCCTCTTCTCCTTTCCCTTCCTGGCTTCCCACAGATCAGAATAGTAGGGCGGCCTAGGTTTGAATCCATTTCTGTATCAAGAGCTCCGGTATATCCTGGAGCCTGTTTGCGACTCTGCCTGGAAGGGGCAGTCGAATGTGTTTAGAAGGTCAGATTTAGTCGGGACAGGTGGCCTGAGAAACAGGAATGATCCCCTGCAGACAAGCTGAGTGTAGGCTGCAGAGTACATCTGCAGAGAAGCGGCATCCGGGAAGAGAGGGCGTACTTGGGTCGCCTGAACTGGAAGCCCCAGGCGCTTTATGGGAGTGTCTGCAGGATCACCAGCAACCCGGGAGAAGCGAGGTCTACCAGGGCAGGAGTCTCCAGCCTTGCGATTCTCTTTCCATACAGCTGGCCCTGTGCAAAAGGCGTAGCAATATCCTCATTCCTCAGACTGCGCTCCACGCAGTTAGACACACTCTTTAGCTGAATGGCATGTTAGTTCCTAGGACCCAGAGCTTTCTGGGACAAAGATGGAGAGGAGTGTCTCTCTCCCATGACTGACTTGGGTCACTATTGCATTCACAGGATTTTGGATGTCTTACGGGACTTTTCTTTTTGTGTGTGCTCTTTCAATGATTCAGGATTTTTTTTTCTCACCGCACAGTATGTATTCCCTCTCTATTTCTTTTTCCCTCCTCCCTCTCTCCCTCCAGGTCTCCTTTTTTTTTTTTTTTTTATTTTTTATTTTTTTATTTTTTTTATTTTAACAGCCCTCCTAAGACTTCTCTTTTCAAATTTTGTTAAATTTTCTTGTTCTCTGTTCTTCCCTATCCCCTGAATTTCGACTAAGAGCATTGTTTGGTAACATCTAACAAGCAATTAGCGTGCATTACCAATCACTTAAAAGAGACACCAACAGACTCTCAAAAGGACTAGCTATCCTCTGCAGACACCACTAGAAAAACAAATCAGTGCAGAGCAATCCTTTTAAGTACTTTAGCCTCCAACCTCCAGCCACTTCCTTGCCTTTTAACTTCTCCTTTGAGAGAGGTGATCTTGCTGCACCTCTGAGTCTCAAAGACACCTTTCTGTTTTCCTTTATGTAAAATCCTTTCCTTTATCTCACATCTGGCCTCCCTCCCAAGACTACCTTTACCCTCCCCAGCCCACCTCCAACGGTTTCAGAATCTCTATGCCTCTTTCTCCTGGCAAGTAAGCAGCCAGATCCCAGCTTTGAGTCAATGGCATCTCGCTCCTCACCGAGGAAGACTCCATTAACACCGATCAATTTGACCAGACGTTGGAGGCATCAGAAAATCGGCTTCTAGACAGGACAGCTGAAATCTTGAAGAAAAAAAATGCCTAAAAGATAGAGCTGCCAAGCGATAGTGAAGAAACGACGAATCAGAGTTGCCTTTCGGTGGAAACTGCGACATACATACAAGCTTAATACAGATCCAGTCTAACTCCATACCACAGAGTGAGAACCTGTCAGTTTCCACCGGAGAGCCTGTGTGGTTAGCTAATCAGGATCACAGAAAATATGCCGTACTGGAAACTAAAGGCAAAGTCATTCAAAGTGTTTATGCAGTAATTATGATTGGGAACTAACGTGCTAAGATTGCAGGGTTTGGCTATAAAGTAAAATCTTACCAGACCCTCCTAGCAGAGAAAAAACTGTTATTGAATTTTATGCTAAGTAATTTTTTGGCGTGCTTTGTAATAATATGTATTCTTCTTCAGACATTTTCCCAAAGTCAGTTCAAACATCAGAAAAGTTCATTACTTGTTGTGACTGGTTAACACAGTTGCCTCTATAGAGGCTCTTTAAATTATTAAGCAGTTTGAACCAAAGCCTTTAGGATGGGAATGCTTTGATTTTGTTCCACTTACTATGCACTTAGTGTTACAGTGCCACCAAGAAACAAATTCTGAAACTGGCAGGCACCACCAAGTGGCAGAAGAGCATCATTCATGGAACAGAGCATTGTGAAGTTGAATATGTAAATAAAATATCTACATTGGTTAGTTCATCATTAGATATCAAGGAAGTAGACAGACATTACATTTTATTGCCCTAAGATTGTGTTAGTGCTTCAACTCTTCCCCTGCAGGGTCAAATCAGTTTACCTATTACAATTAAGTTTAAAAGCAGGCCTATGAATTTTACCTTACATTGTGTATTACATGATTACTAGTCATGTGATCCAATCATGCGTGCATTTTCAGACTCCTTATTTTAAAATTGTGCACAATATTAGCTTTCAATATTACTAACCTAGAATACTTCAGTTGTGGCTATCCGTATTCTAAGCTTGGTACAAGGATACAGTCTTATTTTAAGGTAGAAATAGCATACAGATTTTTCCTTCTTTTGAGTAGACAACTTTTAAAACATATAGGAAGTGGCTGGATTCAGCTCAGTTGAAGAATATTAACATCATATATGCTGGGTTTGATCTCCAGAAAAACAAAAGAAGTAATTTTTTTCCACATGGAAAGGACATCATTAAGAACTCTGAGATTATGTAGGGCTTAAGAGGGTTTGGGAGGAGAAGAAATTACTTGAGAATGGTAATCATGTTAAAATTTCAGGATAAAATAAATGTATTATAATTTTGTTTATAGATGAAATTTTATTGGCAATGTCTCAGAGGATTAGACTTTTTAATAGTAGAATCAAGAGTAATTGTGTTCACTATTTTCTCCACTTTCATACAGTTGATAAACAATGTACGAGTTACTAGATGTGATTTAGAAGTAATTTTACAAATTTGAATTTCTTTTCTATGCTTTTAGTTATTTTTAATCTTTTATGTTTAGTTTTATAATTTCATTAGTGGGTAAATAGTTTCATCTTAGGGAACTGAGACCCAGTCGTGAATTTATATCATAATCATCTAGAGAAGTAAAAAGTTGTGATTCAGAGCTCCACCCAAGACTTGGAAACACCTGCAGTGGCACGGAAATACTTTCATATATTTAAAATGTAAAATGTTTTCTTGGTGTTTCAACATAGAGTTTTTTTTTTCTGGTTAGAGTTTTTAAACATATCTCACAAGAATACTTTCTGATAAAGACATATAATAAAGAGATATATAATGAAATCAATATAATACAGATCATATTTTAAACTAGCTTGACAATAGTTTAGAAGACAGAAGAAAGTTATTACTAGAATTTAACAGATTTAAAACCCATAGCCATCTTAGTACAACATGGTGACTTTATATTTATAAACTCAAATAGGGTTCAGTGTCTGTTACTTTAATCACAGCCAGACCTTAGGGCATACTGTAACACTTTTTCTTTCAAATTCATTATAAAACATTGTTTGTTTGTTTGTTTTTCTGAAAAGAGGAGATAGAGTCAGTTTAGGATGAAACCACTTTTCATATCTGTCTTTGATTATTTGTGGCTTATATTGAGATGAATTATAACTAGACTATTATCTGGCTTTGTGAAAAGAACTAGTGAGATCATTTTTCCAATTTTTGTTATTGACACAACAGATTCTTTTGTGTTCTGAGCATTTTGTTTATTTTTCAAAACAACCTCTGTCATTTCTCCCTATCAATGACAATGAATTTTAACCCAAGTAGTAGAGGAGGTTCTTGGAGCACTAGTGTCCTCAATCTTTGCACACTTTGCATCCATTCCATCCCTGTGCTTGAAGGAATGATGGGAGGAAAGGAGAAAAAAAAGAAGGGAGAGAGGGAGGGAGGGAGGGAAAGAGAAAGAGAGAAGAGGGAGGGGTGAAAGGAGAGAGGGACTGAGGGAGTAAAGAAAAGTAGAAAGAAGCAAGGAGGGGCTTCTGACATAATTTGAATTTAGGAAAGGCCTCAGGTAAACAATACTGACTCAAAGCTTCTCTACACATTTCCATATGAAAAGCTGTGAGGAACCCTGTGGTAAAATCAAGGTACATCAAATGAAACTAAACACCTGTTTAACTTGTTTTGAATTCACAGTTTTCAATATTATTTGATCACGGAATTCCTTTTAGCAAGAAAACACTAAAAATGGTAATAGATTTCTATGTATTCCTATTACTGTAGTACCATAATTTAGAGCAAGGGAACTTTAAAAATGTTGTGTGAATATTTTGAGAGAGCTGTCTAGCCATCCCCTAGACTTTCCTTTCATACAGTTGGGTGCCAGTTGTCTGCATTAGAGGTATAAGTGTCCATAGCTCTGTTCTCTACAATACTCCTTCCTGCTGGGAACACTTTGGGTAGATGATTAAAATATCAGCTTTTGCTCATACAGTTTTTAAAACATTGCCCTCAGGTTCAAGGTAAAATTGAAATTGCAGTAATTTCCTGAGTAGTGATTCTAATAGAGGGCCAGATATTGATGATGTTGGCTAACTTGATGTGTGAAAAATTATTTCATGTTGTTGAATTTGCTTTACAAGATCTTTTTTAAAGCCAATGTTTTATTGAAGCTCTGTGCATTTCATACAAAATTACATTACAAATCAAAGCTAGACCCATGCCCCCTCCCTAACCCCCCACCCCACCAGAGCTCGTGCATTCTGCCAAACATGTTTTTCACCTTTTTCTCAGTCTCTCCCAAAATTCTCCATGCAGAAGTTTACTGTTTTGAGCAGAAGTTCACCATTTCAGTCAGTTCTTTGACGTGCCACAGTCTTTTCTGTTGTTGTTGTTATTCCTTCCAATATGTGTCATTCCAAAATATGCACATATGCATGCCACATATATCATAGGTTTTAGCATCTTCAGCTTATGATTTTTTTTTTTATTAGGCTGACAGATGTCATGTTTGAAGTCTCCTCCTTGGCAAGCCCGAACCACCATCAGTTCTTTATTTTTATTTTTATTTATTTATTTATTTATGTGTATGATTGTACTGTCTGCATGTAGGCTTGTGCAATGCTGCGGAGGTCAGAAGAGGGTGTCGGATTCCCCTGGAACTGGAGTTCTCCTGGAATTGGAGTTACAGATGCGAACCACCATCAGTTCTGCCCTTGTGCTCCACACTGGGGTTTTCTCTTCCCATGGTCACCAAATGAGGTCCAGTAAGCACCGCATCCTGTCTTGATCTTCTTGTACTGGTCTCCATTATACAGCCTGGGTAGTCTAACAATGGCAATCTATATACTCTGAAGAAGTGGAAACCCCATTAGTATCTCAGTCCACAAGTTGGACAAGATCTTAAAGAGAAGTTAATTCACATCTTTACACCACTATATCTATATCTTTACACCATAAATATGCATACTTACATACCAATTGCATAATGAAAGATTCTGATATAAAGACAAGGCAAGACCACATGACAGAGCTCAGGAACTTATCAATATCTGAGGTGAATTATTTGTCCTAAGACTTACAAGCTATGTGTCCTGGGCAAGTTATTTAACTTCTCTGAGCTTCAGTATTCTTTCTTGGCCCTAATCCTATTTTTCAACCTAGATGACAAATGAGCAGCCCGCTGCAAGAAAAAGGAAACTATGCCCTTTCATTCAAGGAAGGAAGAAGGCAGGTTATAGGAAAGGCTGAGATTTGTAAACTGAAAATCATTTGAAGTAAAGGCCACCTCCCATTTTACCTTTCTCCACAGCACTCTCTTTTTTGTATACTTTAGGTATTTGAATTTTCATAGCTCCATTTTGAACCATTTTCTATGCAGTTCTAACATCTTCATTGTCTGTGTGTTTGTAATTCAATTTAGCTATAGTAGATATCCACTATATATTGTTTATATATGTATTATTATGGAATCATGTTTTAAATCTCAGAATATTTATTATGGAGAAAACATGACTCCCTAGTGAATTATGTAATTCACAAGGAATATAGTTTATTTATTTATTTATTTATTTATTTATTTATTTATTTATTTATTTATGTTTTTGAGACACAGTCTCCCTGTAATCCCAGATGACTTGGAACTCACTCTATAGACCAGGCTGGCCTTGAACTTACAGAGATCCACCTGCCTCTGCCTCCTGAGTGTTGGGATTAAAGACATGCGCCACCACTCCCAGTATAGTTTATTTTTTAATACATGTAAGTTCCTAAAATTGTACTTTTAAAAATTCTGACTTTTGAGATACAGTAAGTAGTCAAATAATAGTAAATGTCACAGATTTTTAATATTCTCAGGGAAATCATCAGTCTCTGCCTTTGTAATTTTGTAATGGCACTGAGCAAAATCCTCCCTATCTGCCTCTCATGTATGTATTTTTTTATTTACAAGTGGGTTCTTTTTATATATTTTTAAAATGCATAAAATAACTACAAGACTTACTTTATTTGGCTCAATAGTATGGTAATCTAGATATTTAAGAACTTATTTACTTCACTATTTATAAGTATTTATTTTATTTTAGAATTAACCCTAAAACAGCAATGATATCTGACATTTTTTTTTTTTTTGCCACAAAGATATTTACTTTATTTCTTAACGGAAGATCTAAAGGACACAAGCAAGAAAGTAGTTCTGTTTGAGGGGTTAATATTGAGGCAACTAGCAAAATGAAACCTTATGTGTACATCTTAACTATTTTAGTGTTGAATATATTTAACCTGAACATTATACCACAAATGTTAGAAATTAAATCAGATATACTTGCACAGAAATATTGCAGCTAGAATGTTTCTTACAAGTTTTGTGTTGCTAAAATAACCTTGCAGTCTAATTTAATATTAGTTGCTATATTGTATACTTAAGTGCAAAGGGTGTTTATCTTAAACTATTTCTAAATGAGTTTGATTATATCATACCAGCACAGTTATATCAATGTTTAATTGCCACTCCAGCACAGACAACGGAAATAAGATTGTTGCTTCTACAAAGTTAAATATTTCCTTAATGGTTATAGAAAAATTTAAATGAATTGTTAAAAACAATCAGTTTTTCCTATGATAAGAAATGACTATAATTACCAGTCATATCAAATCAGCTTCGGAATAATGGCTAGGACTCAGACCTGGAGGTGGAAAATCTAGCTACAAATTTATTTCAGATACTTAAAATTGTATGAACCTTACTTTCTTGTTCATGAAATCTGACAGTTATAAAATGAGGCCTAATAACATTATAGCCTATAATGCTGTATATATAGGCATTATTTACTATTTTTCAAATTGTGTACAAGACAATAAAATTTTGCTATTTGATCCTTTATAACTGAAACCAAACTCAGAAGCTCTGATAAACACCGGTGCCTGCATTTCACCCAGTTGTTCCAACCGCAAACATTCTGTACTGAGAATTTACTCATAGATCAAGAGGAGGTCAGATTTTTAAAAGTGTAAATAAGGGGCTGGAGAGATGGCTCAGTGGTTAAGAGCACTGACTGCTCTTGCAGTGGACCTGGGTTTGAATCCCAGCACCCACATGGTGGCTATGAACCATCTTAGGCTGAGCGTGGTGGCAAAGGCCTTTAATGCCAGCACTCAGAGGCAGAGGTAGTTGGATCTCTGTGAGTTCAAGGCCAGGCCAGCTGGGACTAAAGGGAGACCCTGTCTAAAAAAAAAAGACCAAAAAAATGTGTAAATAAATGCAGTAGTGTGACTACTAAGTTTACCGTGAACCGCTTTGCTCTATATTTTTTTCCTTTGAAGCAGTGTCTTCCTCTGACTCAGACTAACTTGGACCCTACTTTGGACACTAGATTGACCTTGTACTCCTGACCCTACTGCCTTAGCTTCCCAGAAATGAGGACTGTAGCTATGTAGTACCACACTTGCACATTTTTTTAATATGCAAAGTTACAACTTACAGTAAACCAAGCATCATAAAAGAGAATCCATTGTCTATAAACACAATATGTCACTTGTTTAAAGTAGAAAATAGTCATGTTTTTCTAGCCCATAATTTTGTTTTGAAATTTTGAACAATGATTTCCATTTAAGTAAATGGAGGTAATTATTTAGAGGTCTTAAATATCTCATGTGTTTTATAGTTTACTTCTTTAAGTTATTTGTAATGTACAATTCAGACACCATGTAAAGAAAGAAGTATGACATCACTGATGATTGTGGCAAAAGGAGTGTTAATTTCATTTCCCTTTATCTCTTTAGAAGGTCAATTGTTTAATTATGTATTAGTAGTAATGTTAATAATATTTACATAGCACTTCCTTACTAAGCTGTTTAAGTAGCACTTATTCTCATTACTAGACAAGTATCTTTATTTCTATTTTAGATATCTAAAAGGTAATATGAAGATTTTTATAATGATTTCCAACTGAAGTGTCAATGCTCTGTAAGAAAATCTTATTCTTTTGAGTTGTTATGATAACTACAGATAGCTAAAGAGAGCTCTACTATATGTATTATAAATATAAGTTTCTTAAACTGTATTTATAAGTGAGCAATCATTTCTTTGTTGCATGCATTCTCCTGCTTTCAAATTTTCTCTGAAAATGGATACCAGTACAGTGTATTTGCCTTATAGTTTGATGCAGCAAAATAGTGTATTTCTTAATTGTGAATCATTTAAAGTAGTCTACCATTTGGATGAAAGAGCTCTGTTTAGCACACATGATTGGAAGGATATTGTGGTGAAAAGATATCAATGATAGCTCCATTAATGCTAAGCTTATACCTGCATTAATGGCTGATAATGGATCCTATATGACATACGTGAAGATAAATTTACAGCATTAATAGGCTTACATCGCAAGAGAATACAAGAAAATAAGCTATTCTCTAACAAGTTCCACTTCTCTAATGAAGCATTTTCTTCCCAGTGTCATGTGATTGATAGGTAAGGGTTGGAAGATGCATGCTTCATTTATTGACAAGGCATCAACATGCTCTCATCTTTGTGTATGATAAAATTTTATGTTATACCTAAACATGCCAAGAGCCAAAGTTACATTTCATGAAAACAAACATATCAAAAGCAGTATCTATTAAGCAATACAGGTCATCTTAATATAAAATTTACTACTGCAATTCACTTTTCAATGGTATTTATTTTTACTCCATTTTCTTTCAAAGAAGATTTTAGATAAATTTTTAAAAGTTGAGTTGCCATTTCAGTGTATCTAAAATTGTACCCATGAAGAAGAAACCAGCTCAACCATTTAAAAATTTTAAAGATAAAGATAAACCCATTATATACATATATGTATTCTCAATCTTAAAACTACTCCCTAGGTGGGCGTGGTGGTGCATGCCTTTAATCCTAGCACTTGGGAGGCAGAGGCAGGCAGATCTTTGTGAGTTCAAGGCCAGCCTGGTCTACAGAGCAAATTCCAGGACAGCTGGGGCTACAGGGAGACCCTGTCTCAAAAAGACCAAACAAACAAACAAACAAACAAACAAACAACAAAAAAACTACTTCCTTCTGTTCTGAGCACTAAGAATTCTATGTGGTGGTAATTAAAGCAAAGGAAATATTAAATGTACTGTTTTCTTCATTTCAATATTATGATGACAATCTTTTATGAGAAGTTAATTTTTATGGGGGTGGTGGCCCCACATCTTTATTCCCAATACACAGGATTCAGAGACAGACAGATGGCTGTGAGCTCTAGGCCAGCCTAGGGTGTTCTACATAGTGAGTTGCAGGTAGACAGGGGTTACATAGTGAGACCCTGTCTCAGAAAACCAAACAAACCAACAAATAAAAATGAATTTAATTTGGAAGTCTTAGTAACTTCATTACCGATTTAACTAGCTTTTCTCAATATTATTATATGCAGCAATGATAAGCAAGGAAGAGGGCACAAAATTGAGAGTGAGTAGGGGAAAGAAAAAGAGTTGTTAGAGGGAGAAGGAATGGTGGAAATGATGTAAGTATAGTGCTATTGTAAGAAATTATCCAAAATGTTAAAAATTGCATAGAACTTCAACTTGCACAAATAGAATATAAAATCATGTAGAATGGATATGAAAGAATATATTGGCATAATTTTCCTGATTAATTTCATATTTTGTATCTTGATTTAAACTTTGAAAAAGGGAAATATATTTCATATATATATATATATATATGTATATATATATATATAAACTCATGGGGATTACAAAATAAGGATCACTTGTAATATTATCCAATATTGTATCTAGATGTAAAACTTTACATTAAAAACATACAAAATGTTACCAAAATAATTTTATATTCCATTTTAAATTTATGATGACTTTGATAATATTTATTAATTTTTTGAAACAATATTTATCTTAGAATCTAGCAATTAATGGCTAACAGAAATCCAGGCAGTATAAAAATCTGCTTAGTTTATTTCTCTGCATATTTTTCTGGATTCACACTATTTGTTACAAGAACATCTAATACACAAGTAAATTAAAGAAACACCTTTAACAAGAAAGAGAAAGTGAGACTACAAGTTTGATCTTTATGTGAGTCTTGTATTTATTCTTAACTTTCAGTCTCACTTCTCTTTTACATAATATTATGTTGTGATTTTTAAAATCACTATCTGGGTGCTTTTATCTTCTAGATTATGTTAGAATGTTAGGAAGCACACATACTTATTTAACTCTCAAATAAATGATATCAGATATAGCAAACAGAATAAAGAATATATTGCTGTAAGATTAAGTACAGTTGATGAAGAGTTTCTATTTTCTTTATACTGACATATTTTTAGTCATCTAAAGTTCTTAATAAACCCTTCATACTATGAGTGCTGCATACATAATATCACAAATGATCACGCAGTGAAATATATATATATATATATATATGCCAACTTGTGGACTGTATATTCATTCATTTCACAATATTGAATAAGTACTGTGTTAGGCCTGATCCACCTCTAGATGCAGCTGAGGACAAGGTGGGTTAGTATAATGAGCTTAGTGGCAAAGATCAACATTGATAAATAGCAATATAAATAAATAAGTTTAATTGTAGTTTCCATGGAAAAGTAAGGCAGTGTCTTCTTGTATCAGAATAAAATATAAAGCTAATTGGCCTCATCTGGAGAACTGGTAAACATTCATTTCTTTATTCATTTACTCCTTCATGTTTGAGAGTCTTTTTGGACTTTCTCTTACCCTTGTCTTCTCATATCCTGCTTAGATAGATTTGAAGATGAACTGTTAGAGGGATTTGAGAAACTAGTTCTAGTCAGGAAGGTAAGAATTATAAATCAAACTGTTGCAGGAAAAAGGCTTTGGAAAAGCAAAGTAATATGAGGGTTAAAAATGTGTTCCTTAAATCCCAGCACTCAGGAGGCAGAGGCAAGCAGATCTCTGTGAGTTCAAGGCCAGCCTGCTTTACAGAGTGAGTTCTAGGCCAACTGAGGCTAAAGACCAAAAGAAAAATGTGTTCCTTGAGCTGGTGAGGTTGCTCCGTGGATAAAAGGACATACTGTTCTTGCCAAGGTCCCAAGTTCTCTTCCCAGCAGGTACATTGGGTGTCTTACCTGCCTGTACTCCAGCTACAGGGCCATCTAACACCTCTGGTCTCTGGGCTCACCTGTACTTACATGCACATACACAAATAATTAGAATTAAAAAAATCTTAAAAAGAAAAACAATGTCTTTTAAGTTTTAAATGTGAGTTGTATGGACGACTGGTCTACACTAAGACTCACGAAGTAGAGTTCAGAGAGAAGGTTGTTGGGAAGAAATATGAAGAGACTTGATTTAGCTTTCTAAGACAATGAAAAATGGCTTGATGATAGAAGAGATTCTATATCCCCCACAAGTAGAAGCATGTCTAGTATACATTAAACTCAGAGACATTTGTAAAATAAATGCACAGATTGAAAGGTATAAGAATTGGAGGGAAGGGCTGGAAAGATGGCCTAGCAGTTAAGAGCGCCGACTGCTCTTGCAGAGGACCCAGGTTCAATCCCCAGCACCCACATGGCGGCCGAGAACCCTCTGAAACTCCAATTCCAGGAGAACTCCAGTTCCAGGGGAATCCGACACCCTCTTCTGACCTCTGTGGCATTGCACGACACGGGTGCACAAACTTGCATGCAGACAGTACATTCATACACATACAGAAATAAATAAAATAAAAAAAAAGAATTGGAGGGAAGGCAGAGTCAAATTTCACTTATTGCACAGGGTACTTTAAACCATAACCCTAACAAGACTTCTGAATTGGTACTTTGTACAGGTTTATTCAGCATCTTGCCATATTAGATTTCTCTCTCTCTCTCTCTCTCTCTCTCTCTCTCTCTCTCTCTCTCCACATGTGTGAAGATGCATGTGCATATGTGTGTACATATACATATCTGTGGCCACCAGAGGTTCAACCTGCGGTGTCATACTTGTTCCTCGGGAGCAGCCCACCTTGGTTTATTGAGACAGAGTCTCTACCATGGACATAGAGCTCATCAGTGCAGCTATGCTGGCCAGCAGGCTCCAAGCATCTATGTCTTGCTTTTCCCAGAACTAGGATTGTAAATGTGCTCTACCAGGTCTGGGTTTTTACTTGAGTCCTGGGATCAAACACATCCTCATGCAAGCACTTTGCTGACTAAGCCATCTTCCCAGGGCCAGATTCACATTTCTAAGTGATCATCTATTTTGAAGGAGCTAAAATAGGCCATAAAGGAAGAGACAGGCATGTTTTGAAGCTTCTGAAATTTTCCCTGTAAGAAAAATGTGGAGTAATGGAACAATCCAGACTGAGTGATGAGAGGGTGGGTGGTCAGAAAGTGCAATATTTATATATTTTTTGATAATGACTTGATTCATGAAATAATTATTCATATGATAAGTGATGAAAGAGACAGCTGTGACTTTAGGTCACTGATATCTGCTAGTAACATAATTAACATTTGTATCATTTTACAAACATGATTGATGAATGAGACTCTCACAATGCAACTGTGAACTATAGGGAGTATTTCAGACCTTTCCTAGAATTTGAAATCATTCATCATTCTTAGAAATCAGTCATTCAGTACCAAGTTATTTTAATTCTACAATGTTCCTGGCACTACGTTAAGTATTAAAGACACAACAGAGAACAAGATATACATGGTCTTTGCCTTTCCTTAGAAGGAAGAAAGACAAAATTAAATTGAATAATGTGAATTATTTTGAAAGGGTAAGAATCGGGAATGTTTGGAACTAGAATAAAATAAGTTATGCTCTAGGGCTGGAGGGATGGCCTAGCGGTTAAGAGCGCTGACTGCTCTTACAGAGGACCCGGGTTTGATCCCCAGCACCTACATGGTGGCCGAGAACCGTCTGAAACTCCAACTCCAGGAGAACTCCAGTTCCAGGGAAATCCGAGACCCTCTTCTGACCTCCGCGGCACTGCACGATACGGGTGCACAAATTTGCATGCAGACAGTACATTCATACACATACAGAAATAAATAAAATAAAAAAAGAAGTTCTGCTCTAAATGTTTTAAACCTGATTATTTCATATCTGGGAGGTCAAAAAAGTACCACTGGAACTGGGGGTATAGATAGTTGGGAGAGTGTTTGCCTACTATGCACAGAGCCTTCGACCCTCAACATCTAGATATCATGTACGTTGGCAAATGCCTGCAGCCCAAGACCTCAGAAGATGAAGACAGGAGGATCCAAAACCAGAATCTCAAGATCTTGCCCAGAAATACAGAGAGTTCAAGGTCAGCCTGGGACACATGAGACCTTGTCAACAAAGAAAGAAAGAAAGCAAGCAAGCAAGCAAGCAAGCAAGCAAGCAAGCAAGCAAGCAAGCAAGAAAGAAAGAAAGAAAGAAAGAAAGAAAGAAAGAAAGAAAGAAAGGAAGACAGGGAAAGAGAGTACAAAAAGAGAGAGAAAGGGAGCAAGGAAGGAGAAAAGAGAAAGAAAAAGAAAGGAAAACAAAACAAACGAAGAAAGACAAACACTTTGGAGAAATAAATTTGAGCTGAGATACTGTTTTTCAACGTCACATGGAAATGAAGAATGTATAACAATTATGGTAAAGAAAAAAATTCACAAAAATGTATGCAGACTAGTAAGCTAAGAAGAAATCAATGCCTAGAAAAGATGAGCAATGATAGGAGAATGGAAGCTAAATTGAGCACAGGCTTGTTGTGTATCATGGTAATGACCTGGAATGTTAGAGAATAGGTAAAAGACATACAGCACCTTCAGCAGGAGAGTGGCGTATCACCTCGAGTTTAGGACAATAAACCAGATGCCATATGGGGAATTCTGATTCTTTCATTTGCCTTAGCTTGAGTTCTGACTCCTGTGACAGAATTCAAAGCTTTCCACACGGTTTCTGTAAATTTCAAGACTTCACTTCTTTTGCTCCATTTTCACTCTGTGCTACAGAGTGCTTCAGGGTTGTGTTTGATTTTCCCTCAGGACACCAGGATTTATTACTCAATTTCATTATCCATTTCTTAACTAATCTACACATTTAATGTTTTATAACTTTAGCGGCTGCTTTGGGAGGTCGTCGGTGAGAGTCTAATCTCAAATTAAGTGCTCTTTTGCCCTTTGCCTTTTTCTTTCTGATTTTCTGCTCTTTGTTCTTTTATGGAACTGTGATATTTCTTGCTATATTTAGAAAAATTTCCCTCATAAATATAACTCTCAGGTCTTCTATCATCAAACAGCAAAAAAATTTAACAAAAACTTATAATCCCTAAGATAAACTTTATTTATTTATAATACATATGTGTATTATTATATTATATGTGATTATATGTTATATATTTATTTATGTATTATGATATAATACATAAATGTCTACATTTTTATAGGAATCCAAGGAAGAGCATTTTTTTAACTACAGTGGAACCCCAATTTCCTTCCCACCCATTATACATAGAGTGAGGTTGGATACTGAACTGGCTTGTGGTCCCTGGCTCCTTGCTTGTCCTCATTCTTAAGGCAGCCAGTGGTAGAGATGGTGCCCTTGGAGGGTTCCAGGAATGGGCAGATGCATAGGCCCAGTGGCAAGCAATTGTCTCTTTCTAGTCTGAATGGTCTAACAAAATGTCATATAGTGGTACCTTACCCACAACAGAAATTTGTTTCTCATTGATATGGAGGCTTAAAAGACCAAGGTAAGGCACAGAAAAAACTTGCGTCTTAGAGTGCTAAGCTCCTAGTTTATCGATGGTGCCTTGTTAGTTAGTAGCCAGCCATTAATAATCAGTAATCATGGGTGCTATGTTTTAAAAACTCTCAACTAATTTTAAATCATAGTGTTCCTGAGCCATTTGGCCCTTTACATGAGCATGAAAATAGTGGTTCAAAGAGAAAGAGAAGAAGCCAGAAAAAAGTGGATAGTACTATGCCTTTGCATATTAATATGGATCTTCATTTTCTTAAGTTATTTGAAGTATTTGACAATATTCATCAACCTCTGAAATCTTTAAATTTTCTGAAACTTGTGACATATACTGTCTTCTGAATCACGGTCTTCATGATTGATCTCTTGGCTCCTCATTCACCTCTCTCTTCTCCTGATACAATTGTTTTCTAAGGATTGGTTCCTGACTCTCCCCCCTCCTTCCTTTCTCCTTTGCTGTTTTGCTCCAATTGCAAATGAATGGTCTCAAATCCCTATCTATGAACTAACATTTTCAGATACACTTCGTATTTTAACAAAATTTTGTAAATTTTGATATAAATGTACAACTAACAGTTAATAATTGTGAAACTATCACTCTCTTTTTAAAAATTTTAAGTTGAACTTTAGATACACATAGCCTCAAAGTAATATAAATTAAACTTGTAATGCCAAGAAAAGCATTAAAATACACTGATGCTTTAACATGGGAAATTCCATTTTTTCTCCCAACTTGTCTTATATATATATATATATATATATATAATACTATATATGCGAGCGAGAGAGAGAGAGGAAGATACATAAATATACACACATATATACATACATACACACATACATATACCTATCTTAGTCTAAATGCTTTTCTAACTCCACTCCTTCCACTGTATCCCATATACAACAATCCTGTAAACCTGGAAAAACATTCTGTGTTGGTACTTCTCTACAATTAGAAAACCATTATGACATCTGCCCCTAGATATTGTGGAAGGCTTTGTGATGAACTAGATCTCAAGAGTATTTATTGAAAATTTCAGTCTGATTCTATTTATCTGATAATGAGAGAGCTTGTCTCTAGCTAGATAAGAAAGACTCAATATAATGCAATATTAGCATCAAGGTTTGGGAAACTATATTGCTTCTAAATAATGCACTGGTATTGCAAATATTCCAAGCTAAAGGTCAAGAATTGCTTTTTTCTTAAACCGTTAATAGAGATCATGTATGGCAATAGGTAAATTTCATTTTTTCCTGAATTACTTATTTTTGTTCCTTTACAATCTTATGTTCCATTTTAAAGATTATAAAGCATAACATAAACACCTACCATCTCCCTCTGCTTACTTCTTTTACATGTTAAGTTGCCTAAAGCCAAAAGTAAATATTTAATGAATTTCAAATTTATTGAACTTTTTCTCAAACAGAAGACTGGTTTGGTAACTATCTTCAAATGATAGTTTTTGATTTCTCAACGACTACTTATAATTGAAGAAAATTACTCAAACAAAACTTCAGTAGGAGTTGATAATTTAATTGGAATGTTAACAATACAATGGATTTCAGTCTTTATAAGACATTTGCACCAGTTGAAAAGTAAATTTTGCTATAAACAGCATGTTTAAATGTTCTAGATTTTCCTTGTTTAATAAAAATATTTTGTGAAATTTTTAGTCACTCTACTTTCCTTGGATAATCATCACATTTTCTGTAATCTTAGTCTGAAAACCAATGCCTCAATTTAATAGTTGCATTTTTTTTAATTTTTTTATTTTTATTTTTAAGGGATTCTACAATACAATGACACAGTTGTTTGCAGATAACAATGATGTTACTCAGTATGTCATACAATTAAGTAATTGGTGCATTTTGCAAGTATCTATGTCCAAATTTTGAACAACCCAAGGTTCCCATAGTCCAGTTGGAGAAGCTTGTATGCACAGGCATGTTGATTGATCAAATAGTTGCATTATTAAGCAAGCTATTTCCATCTCTCACTTATAGAAAATTGTAGTTATAGGATTGTATTGCAGTGGATAATTAATAACATACAATTTACTAAATATTTTAACTCATTTCAGCATATAACTTCTCACTAAATCTTTTCTGCCATTGTTTATTTATCAAGAAAATACTATAAAGATTAAGGATTTGGGAAAACCCTAAAATACCTTATTTAATATTCTATTACAAACCAGAAGAGAACTTGTCACAGTCTTTAAACACAAGAAAATGATGAGATGGAAATCTAAGTTACCCTAAATTAATCAACACATGTTACACATATATGTTGAAATACCACAGTATGTTTCCTAATATGTATTACTACTAAATATAACTTTAACTAAAATAATATTCTGTAATTTATGTATGTTACAAAATGTTTTCGTTGTTCTTTTTTACTATAGTGAAGAACAGAAAATCAATTGCGGTCAGCACTTTCTCAATGTGCATGTGTAGATTGCTTTAATTACAGGTATTTCTGGTTCCTCTGCTACCAAATTCCTCATATCCAACATGGGGTTTTAGGGCTTTAGTCTTTTATTTGTATTTCCTTTTGCGAAGGAAAATATAGGTTTTGATTATTGGAATAGTAAGTAACAAATTTATGCACCTATATTAGTTTCAAAATATTATAAAATTAACTTCCCTTAATAAAGTATAAAACACCTAGTATACCCATTATTTAGAAGCCTTATTGGGTAGATAAACTTATCATGATTAGATAAAGATCACATAAAGTCTAATACTGAGAAAGCATAGAATGTAAAGGTATTTTCCCTAAACTGAACAATGTTTTCTTGGTTGAGATTAAAATTGTGTGGCAGGATATTCACTAACATTGTAAATCCTAAAGAAGTTGCAATACTTATCGCACCCAGGAAGCCAATACAAACATGGACTGAAAAACTTAATCAAGCCTATAATTAGACTATTTTAAGCCAATTACTTGCTCTCTATGAAGCATTTCATCAGGCAATAGCATGTTGTGCTTATCTCATTTTTTTTTCCTTGAAAGGAAACATGGGAAAGGCAGTAACAAGTTTGATGAAAACTTACCCTTTCAAATGTCACCTGAAAATTAAAAAGCAAGGAAATATATGTGTTGGCTATATTTTTTTTAGCTAAAGGCATCTCTTTGTAAAAGAATCAGGACTTTTATCAGAATTCTTAGCTATAACCCTTCAGTGGTCTAAGTCACACTCAGATTGTGGCAGAATGGAGAAGTGACATCACCTTACATAAGCCTACCTTGCTGCATCATTGGTAGATTTCTATGGAAGTGCAGGCTGCCTTAGACACTGCAAAATGGTGGTGGTTTCATTATTTGGATTATATTAGCTGGGAAAAATTCCGAGGATTTAATCCATTTTTCCCAGTAACTCTCTTATTAATATTAGGATGAAAGTTGTTTTTTGAGATTGATTTCTTTTTTGTTTCTTCTGAAAGCATGAAATCTGAACAGATGGGATCTCACATTCAGCTTAGTGAGAACTGAAGTTGCTTCATACACTTTTTTTGTCTTTAGAAACAAAAGCCAACAGCATTAATTTAGCCCGAATCTGTACAGTACCAGTATTGTCCATCATAGCTCAATGACAGTGTGTTTGCTGCAGCTGCAGACTCAGAATCTCTGCTTTTGTTGAATTTCTTGTTTTTGATAGTAATTAATGAGATTCTTTTTCAAATTGTGGGCCTTCCACTCCTTTTTGTTTGCACAAGTAAAATAGTTCTTTCTACAAAATACTTCATTTTCTAAAGTCAGGCACACTTTGATAAAGTATTTTGTAATTAAGTTTAAATAAAAATTATCACTAATTTTCTTTTAAAAAGGAGAATGAAAAGTCATGTTATTAAAGTTATGAGTGTATTTTTGGGGATTTATTTATAGCCTCTGTCATGTTATTGACTAGTGGGTTATAAAAGATTTTGGTTATTTCTCTTCTCACTGAGTAAATCATTATAATTAAGTATCAGACTGTCTCCTGTACTAAGTATTAGATCCTCTTGGGTGCTCATTTGCCAAAAACCCATTTTATATTCTTATACTGAGAGAATATTTCTCAATCTGTCTTAAGATATTTAGGGCATTAATTAGATACAAAAATCCTCATTGTTATTTAGCACAGTATTTTTATGAACCAAGATCATATATTTACTCCTTAGGCAATAAAAGCAATTTCATTGAGAATTTTTGAGTCCAAAGGCAACCCAGAACACATGTGCATTTCCTTCCCTGGATTCAGGTGACACAACAACACATCTTCAGGTAGGTTAATGGATGGCTGCCTTGAATATGGCTGTCTGGTGACAAGACAGGATAGTACTTCAGAATGTCAACACAGTCTGGTGTTTGACATTTCATAAAAGTCTTAGGTGGACTTGTTCACCTTGGTGCTTTCTTCCTAATGTACAGTTGTGCTTCTTGAGTTTGGAGCTCTGGTTGTTTCAATTATAAAAACTATAATTCAACCATTGCACAGGAGCAGAATAGAGCTATTCATACGTGCCAAGTTTTCAGAACACGTTAGACAATGAATATTATTGTGCTTTGTGAATAGAGACATTAACACTTTCATGTCCTATGAGTAAAAGCTCATGTGTACCTCTCAACACTAGAAGGAAATCTGTTAAAACACATGAAATGAAATGGTCAGAAATGCCTGGGTCAAATGGCTTTATTCTATTTTTAACTTCACTGTTGTGGTGTTTTCAGTTTTTTGTTTGTTAATCTCCTTTGTAAACTCTTGACACAATTCTATGTTTTCTTTATGTAGTTCAGTTAAGAAAATACAAACATGAATTATCATCTTATGAGATGTATTAATTCTAGAAGCTTCTTCTCAATTTGTATTTGTCTAAAACATTTGGTCAAAATTATTTTAGTGCCAAGTTCCACATGAATGTGAATTGAAAGTAGCCCTCTCTCCAATGCACACAGTTTCCTGGCACAAAGAGGTCTCTGCACAGGACCCTGGTCCTGATGCACAGTAGTAGCATGCTGTGCATTAAATAATATATTTTATTACAATTATAAAAGAATCACAATATGTCAGAATCACCAAGCCTTTTTTACATATGTACCTTTTCTGTTTTTGTTTTGATTGAGCATTCATACATATCATACAATGGTTTTCAATAAAACTCAGTTCCCCCCATGTCCTATCCCCCCCATCAGAACTCACACATTACATCGTCCAAGCTAAGCTCTGTTTAGTCAAGCTTTCAAACCCAGATATCTTTCCATGCAAATTCATCCTCTGGAGTCTGGTCAGGACGTCTATAACTCTTAGGAAAGGCATACACTTCCTCACCAGCAGTAACCAGTCTCCTATAACTTTCAGTCTGTCCAGGGCCAATCTCCCACTCTTGCTTCACTCTGAGACTTGTCTGAGTTGTCATGGGTCCTGGGCCTAATGTCGGCACTGCCACAGGTACTACAGAATCCTACAACTGGTCAGACACAGAAAATATACATCTAAAAGATGCCATATCCTAGGAGACACATCTACAGTTGAACCTGTACACAGAAGACTCATGGAACATCACAGAAGAAGGGGTGGAGAGAAAAGGAGCACATCCCTCAACACTCACCACTAAAGTTTCCTTTCACAATAGAGTGTGATGCAAACAGAAGGCCACAATTAAACAAGCTTCAAAGAATGGGAGCCTCCAGAGTATGTATCCCTGTTTATTTGTTAATGTTATCCTAGATGCTATCTCTAAGAATATTCTACAGGCCCATTTAGTTGGTCTACTTGCAGCATCTCAACAGCAAGATGCTCAATGCTAACTTCCCATAAACCTCTCCACATCTCACCTAGACTGTTATTTCCTCAGTGGTTGGCCTCTTTAATATTCCCAGTGCTTTCTGCTTGTAATGACGTATATGAGTTATTTAATAAATTTTTCTGGATTAGTAAGATTAGTAAGATAATAAATAAGCCAACGTTTTAGTTCTATGGAAATAAATATAGGTATGGAGATATCTATCTATCTATCTATCTATCTATCTATCTATCTATCTATCTATCTATCTATCTATCATCTGCTTTAGAAAACCTAACTAGAAAGAAAATGTCTCCTACATAAAGTTGAGTGTCATAAAATCTGAGCATAGTATTAGATGTGTATATGATAATCATCAAATCTCCAGTTTCATATTTAAATTCCAAAATATTTTTATACAGAAAAGGCAAGTATTTAAAAATATTATTTTGCTATTGACCCCTGACTACTTTTATATTCATTTGTTTTATAAATAAGCACAGCTGCTGAGGAGAGGCAGGTTACTGTGTTGATGTTGGACAGAAGCAGTGCAATGGACCTGAGAAATTTTCCCACCTTATTCAGTAAATGGGCATTGAGTAAGGTCCAAGCCAGGTCACATTGTGGGAAAAAGGGTTCAATCACTATAATCACTGGTAAGGAAAATTATTGTATCTGAAATGTCATTAGGCTCATGGTTTTCTTGAAATTAGTCTTCTACTCTATTATCTTCTTGGACCAACGTATCTAAAATTACTACTGCATTTTAAAAAATCCTTAATTATTCATTTCTAAATTTGTAACATTGAAAACTCATGTATGTTTTCTGTAACTTTTGCTTTAAATTAGATATTTGAAATATTTAAGATAAAAATGCTGAATTTATAATGGTCAATTATTTTTTATTTTGAATTCTTCTTTAAAATTAAAAGGCAAATTCCAGGGTGAAATCTGACACTAATCAACATATTTAAGGAGACAATCATTGAATAGCTTGCAGTGGATAAAACAGTTGATATTTATCAAGTAGAATTTCTCAGAGGAGATAAATACAGGGGAGAGAGAGAGAGAGAGAGAGAGAGAGAGAGAGAGAGAGAGAGAGAGAATGAATATGAATGAGAATGGTCTGTAATCTGCCCTCATAGTTTTGGCTTAATAACAGTTTGCATGGATATAGGGTAGAACTCTGAATGTGTGCGTAGTAAGCACAGCTACTGAAGAGAGACAAGTTACCATAGTGCTGTGGGATAGCAGCAGTTCAGCACTCACAGACCTGAGAAGTTTTCCTACCCAGTAATGGGCACTGAGTAAGATCCAAGGTAGGTCACATTGTTGATACTAGACTAAACACTATTCTAGACCTGCTCTAAAAATATTCTTCTAAGAAACAAAAAATGAAAATAGTCTACAAGTAACTACCAGCTAGAAGGAAGTATAAATCTTATAATTCAACACCCCAGGACACAAATTTATGACTTTCATCAAGTAAAAAATTCATTTGGTAACAAAGAATCAGATAAAATCAGATCAAATCAAATTCAAATAGAGGTTTTTAGGTTTTTAGGTTTCATTGATTTTTATTGGCCAAAAGGGGGAATTCAGTTACTAAGGGAATAGGGATAATTTTACTATCAACGGAATATATTTCTAAATATTAAATTTTGTGGACACTTTCACACAAGGACAAGTAATGTATTTACATATAAAATATGATCACTTAGTGTGGTGGTTTGAATGAGAATGTCCCCCGTAGGCTTTAAGTATTCAGACATTTTGTCTCCAGTTGGTGGCACTGTTTGGGGAAGTCTTAGAAGGTGTGGCCATGCTGGAGGAAGTACATCACTGGGGGCAGGCTTAGAGAGCTTAACAAGCCTTGCTAGTTTCCAGAGGCTCTCTTATGACTTCCTGTGCTCATTGAGAGATGTGAACCTCAGCTTTCTGCTCCAGCCCCGGTCACCATGCCTCCCGCCACAGTGGACTCTAATTCCCTGGAACCATCAATTGTAAGCTCAAATAAACTCTTCCTTTTATAAGTTCCCTTGGTCATGGTGGTTTATCACAGCAATAGAAAAGTAACTAATACACTTAGCAATTATTTTTTGAACAGTCTCTGTAAATATCCAGAATGCACTGTACATGTAGTAATAACTGTTAAAATCTACAGTGTAAGGAGGTCCACAAAATACACAATGGTTGAAGATCCATCTATAGAATTTCAATACCCCGACTTTGTATACACTTTATTTTTTAATCCTATGGTACTTCCTAAGATTTTAGACATATATGTATATATTCCCTTGCAACATTAAAATAATAAATTATCTAATGAAATGTTTCTTCTTTCAAGAGACACTGGTGACTACGAGCATGAGAAGATCCATATATTTATGGATCAGTCAGCATGGTGCTTCGAATGGTCTAAATTGTCATTTATTTATTTATTTATTTATTTATTTATTTATTTATTTCTGTATGTGTATGAGTGCACTGTCTGCATGCAGGTCTGTGCACCCGTGTCGTGCAATGCCACGGAGGTCAGAAGAGGGTGTCGGATTCCCCTGGAACTGGAGTTCTCCTGGAATTGGAGTTTCAGACGGTTCTTGGCCGCAATGTGGGTGCTGGGGATCGAACCCGGGTCCTCTGCAAGAGCGGTCGGTGCTCTTAACCGCTAGGCCATCTCTCCAGCCCCTAAATTGTCATTTCAAATAGACAACAAATAATGTTGAATCTACAAGTCTTTAGTAGGTCATATTGGAATATTGAGAAGAAAAAGTAAAATTCAAATAAAGCAAGTTTTCCTGGCAAAATCACCTGTAAGAAAACACAGCCAAGGGTAATTGAGCTCCTGATGGTGAAATCATAATAGAACAGACAATTATCCACTGAGTACCTTAAGTGTTTTGTTGACTTTCTCAATTTTAAGTTGACAGAAAAATTTTGAATTTTCATTCCTTTTTATCTTCTTATCACCTGTGTAAGGAAAAAATTAGATTATCAAAATCATTCCCAAACCATGCTATTTTATTCCTGAACTTAGACAACACATTATTTTTCATCAAGAAAGCAAATGAAAAATACTCTTTTTATATGCAAATCAAGCCAGAAAGCAGCCAATTTTTGTATACTTCATATATTCTGAAATGCATGACAAGTATGCTTTGCACTATAAAGGGCCAGGTGTGCAATCACAGGTAAGCTTTTTACCCCAGGAGGAGTAATCAATATGCTTAGTACTTGGCTTGATCCTAAAAAATCACAAAGGAGCAGCTTAGAGAGTAGATTAAGATCCACAATCGTTTTCTAGGCTTACTCCTATCAATGGTGCTGCTTTAGTCCATTTGATACTCCATTTTCTATAAGCAGGGCAATCAACTTTATGTTTCCTCTCTATTTTCAAAATGCTAATTTAATTTTTCAAATATAACTGACCAGGAAATAAAATACAAAATATTTTCCCATAGAAAAATAATTAGAGAACTCCTCTAGCTTACATTGTCTGACGAACAACAATTTATTCATGCCACCTAAGCATATATCAGGAATAAAGGGACTTATCTGAAGAATCCATGCTGATACAACTTCCAAGAAGTTCACTTTAATAATCCACTTGATCATTAAAGGAGCTTTTAAAAATGTGAGTCAGAGATAGTCGTGTTTGGGAACATTGGATTTTCAAATGTTTGTTCAGACTCTATTTCTTTCCACAGAAAGAATAGAGTCTGAACAAAATAATTCTGGAGAATTATTTTTTTGTGACCTGTTTATATAAAGTCTAGGCTTGAGCTAGATGTCAAACACCTGCTTCTTATTGAAGAAAAGGTCAGTTGTGATAGTTCCGCCCTTAGCTGCTTATTCTAGCAGTGCTAGAATCCGATGGCAAGAGAAATCCAAAGGGCTAGAGTAAAGCTCACAAGTCTGTCTTCTCATGTCAGTTAAAAGCTACTCGCTGAGTTCTGTTGACTGTTATTATACCATAAAGGCTACAAAAACCTTAAAATGTACTCACTGCTTTCAAATAATTTACAATTTTCCAACATATAATGACACATTCCTCACTTTTCTGTTGCTGTGATAAAACACCGTGGCAGTTTATAGGAAGAAGAGAGGGAGGGATAAGAGTCTGTCAAGGCATGGTGAGAGGCAGTCAGGACACAAAGCTGAGCTCTCACATCTTCAAGCAGGCATAGGAAGCAGAAAGACACTGGAAATGAGATGTGGCTGTGAGCTCTCAAAGCCCGCCCACAGGGATGTGTTTCTTCCTGCAAGGCTGCGTCTCCGAGGGATTCCATGACCTTCCCAAACAGCACAACCATTTGACCAAATGTTCAAATTTTGGAATGGATGGGAAAGATTTCTATGAACCACATTCTACTCCTGCACTGCCCCCCATAGGCTCATGAAAAATGCATTTCGTCCAGCTTCAAACTTCTCCATAATCTTCGACAGTGTCAAACATATTTTAAAAATCCAGAATCCAATTTTTTTCTGAGACTCAAGGAAGTCTCTTAACTGCAATCCCCTGTAAAAGCAAAAGCGAATTGCCTACCTCCAACATGCAGTGACACAGCCTACACATTCCAATTCCAAAAGGGAAGAATGGGGGAATAACGGGGAAATTCCAGCCAAAGCAGGACCAGAAGGCAGCAGGGCAAACACCAGGTCCTCTAGCTCTCTATCTGATGTCTGGAGCTTTACTTCCAAAGGGCTGAGACTGACTCCTCCACCTTGGCTGTTTTGAAACATGTATCTCTTTCTCGGGCTGGTAGCACTCCCTATAAACATCTTCTTGGCATATGTGTTATGTGTCTGCCAACTCCAATATCTTGGGGTCTCCATTGCCAATCAAGCCTCACCTTTACAGTTTCACACAATTTCCTCTCACGGTCTTCTTTCTGCATGGACTACCCTGGTAACACACCTCCTGGCCTCAGAGGCTCTCACACTCCATTGGGAAACATTATGTTCATAAAAATAACCCATTTTTACCTTCTTAGATCAGTGGAACATAAATATCAGATAAAAATTTTAATGTTTTAGTATTTTATCTTATTTATTCTTATTTTATGTATATTGAGTATATTGCCTGAATCTCTGTAAATGCAATTGTGTCATGCAATGCCCATGAAAGACAAAAGAGGACTTTGGATTCCCTGGAAACGGAATTACAGATGCTTGCTTGCTGACATGTGGATGCTGGGATTGCAAAATCCCAGTCTTCTGCAAGAACAGCCAGTGCTCTTAGCTGAGCTGTTGTCTCTCCAGCCCACTTTCATAAGTTTAAATTTTACTTTATTTGATTTAAGGTCTTGCTCTTTAGATCATACTGGCTTTGGTTTTGCTATGTTGATCAGGCTGTACCCTAACTTGCAATCCACCTATCTTTCTAGTCATGTAGGTGCTTAGATTAAAAGTGTATACTACCACTGGACATGGTGTTGCATGCTTTTAATCCCAACACTTAGGAGGCAGAGACAGGTGGATCTCTGTGAATTCAAGGGTAGCCTGGTCTACATAGTGAGTTCCAGGCCAGCTGGGGATACATGGAGACTCTGTCTCAAAAATACAAATAAAACAAAAACACAGAAAACAAAACAAAAGAAAACAAAAATGTGTGTACTACCCTGTCTAGCTTTAAATATATATATATATATATATATATTTTTAAACCAGGTGGTTAGTATTACTATTATAGTTAAATGGCATTTAGTACATAGAAGAAAATTGGATTCTATGGTATATAAAAAATGAATGTGCAATTTGATTTATTATAAACAATTAATACATAAAGCAAATCCATAAAAACATAACACATTGAGATATGTGTAGGACAGTGCTAGCAATAGTGCCGCAGCTTATCTTCAGCTCTCCTTTTGAGCACAGCTATCTTCTCCGTTCAGTTAAGTTCCTCATTCTTGACACAGTGCTGCCTTCATCTTCCTCTGAAGAGCTCAGACCTTCTCAGACCTTCTTTTTGTCCTCCTTCTTCAGCTATTTCTAAGTGGAACACAATGAAGACGCACTTAAAGCCAGAGATTGTGTTTTATTATTAGGAAATGTGGGCTGTTTGGTGATGTAAAATGTAAGAGGGTGTATATAGGAAGAGCTCATTTATCAAAACTGGAAACAACCATTTCTAAAACCAAGAATTGATGAGTAGTGTGAACTCAGTGCATGCAGCATTTCAGTAGGCCTGACACTGTAACAGTAAGGTGTACTTTGGCTCTGGTTCTGCCCTTATGATCAAGTCTGAGATTCATGAATATTTATAAACTTAAAGCCTTGTGGGTCTAAAAGTGTCAGATAGCCCACCTGGATATTCATTAATTTTTAGTAAAATGTTAGTATGCTCTCATGTCTTTCATATTTGCATATAAAAGTTATTCTTTCATCATGTTTCATAAATTTCGCTTCTTTATTAAAAGAAAAGACAGAAGACAAAATTATTTATAGAGAAATGATTTTCCTTTTTTATTGAATCTTTGTGATTTTCACGCAGTATCATTGATGGCATTTAGATCCCCTCCCATATCTGCACCTCCCCATACTGCCCATGCCCAATTTAATGGACTCTATTATATATAAATGCATATATATGTAAAATAAGGGCTTTAGAGTCTAATTTGTGTTTTCAAATATCCTTCAATGTGGGTACATTCACTGGTTAACTTAGAAAGAGTTCCATGCTTGAAAGAGACTGTCTTTGCCCCTTCCAGCAGCCAGCTGGGTTTGGAGCTTCTTACCTACTTCCCCATAGCTATTCTGAGATTGTTTTCTGAGTTGAGCTTGCATGGGACTTGCATATGAACGAATGACCAGCTTTCTGAAAGACTGTATTCTTGTGGACATCCACCACCCCTGTCTCTTCCCAACTTTCCGTCTCTTCTTCCATAATGATCCTTGAGCCTTGGGAGGCAATAAGTGTCCTATTCAGAATAAGCACTCTGCAGACTTTTGTTCCTTGCACGTTGGCAGTTGTGTTCGTGTTAATCACCATCTATTGCCCAAGGAAATTGCTCTGGTGAGAGTTGTGAGATGCATTAATTTACGTGTTAGACATTAAGAGTCTAATTTTAATATGATAATTATTTAACAGAAAATTAGTATCAGGTTCTCCCCTATGCTGTACAAACTGCTTAGCCTCAGGTTCCTAAGCCAGGTATGGGCTTCATCCTAGGATGAGGACCTTTAATTCAATGAAAGTGATTGGCTACTCCCATAACATTTGTGTTCCTATTGTACTGGTAGGCGTATCTTGCCAGACCATTTGTTGTACTTCACAAGATTCCTAGGTGAGTAAGCTTGATAATTATTTTTCCTCTAGGTAGCATGCATAGAAACTTTCAGAACTATGAGTGGTAGCTAGTGGAGAGGAGGCTCTGCAGTCGGCATCACCTTGATTTCTCCTGGTTTGTATTATATTATGTTATGTTGTATCTTAAACAATAGGCTCTTACTATCAAGTCATGACTGGTAACCAAGAACAGAAGCAGTAGCCAGTCTTGTGTGAGGGTCTATGGGACCACCCATCAGTCAATAGCATCTAGAGAAGCAGTCTTCCTGGGATTGAGGGGTTTTGTTTAGTTTTAGCCTATGATGTCTAGAAAGAGCAATGTCAATGCTTAAGAGCAACTGCTACTGAAGAAGACCCAGCTTTGAATCCCAGCATCCACATGGCAGCTAACAACCATTAACTCCAGTTCTGTCCTCTACAGCCACTGCATGACATGGGTGCACTTATATACATACACACATACACATAAAATAAAAATAAATAAATCAAAAGAAGAGAAGCCTTTAAAGTGGTAGGTTTCTGTATACCCTTTTCTAAAGACCAGTAGTGTTACTTATCCTTCTCCACACTCCCTCCTCTGCCCTGCCCTTCAGTTCCCCATCCCATTTAACCCTTCCTAGCCTAATGTTTCCTTCTCCCCCTTCATATCTCTCTCCCCTCCTAGGAAGCCTCACCACACCCATCCCATCAGTGGCAATTTAAGAGTCTTTTGACCTCTCAGGATTTTCAAACTGGAACAGGCATATCTAAGACTTCAAAGTTAACATTCAGCTGTGAGAGAGAACATGGCACATTTGTCTTTCTGCATTTCAGTTAACTCATTCAGAACCACTGTTTCCAGTAGAGAGATTTTAAGTTAAAAAAATTATTTTTATTTTATATGTTTGAGTATTTTGCCTGCACGAATGTAAGTGCATCCATGTCATACAAAGTTTGTAGAGACCGGAAGTGGGTACTGCGTCCTCTGGAACTTGGGAATGGATACAGATGGTTGCTAACAATAATGTGGGTGCTGGGAATCGAACCCAGGTCTTTTGGAAGAACAGGAGTGTTCTTAAACATTGAGCTATTTCTCCAACCCTTAGACAGATTATTTTAATTTCTAAATTTTACTAAGTGAGAGAAAGTGTAAATGTTTAAGGATGGACATGGCTAAACAACCTGGACTCCAAACTGTCTTTGGTCTGCATATTGCTCCATTGTGTCCTTTATGAATAACATTGAAATACTAAAGTACATAAAGATCAGGGGTAGGGTGATGGCTTAGCACTTAAGAGCACAGATTTCTCTTGGAGAGAGGCATTCAGTTCCCAGCACCCATAATCAGGTGGCTCACAACTGTCTGTAACTCCTTCTATGGGATCCTACAATCTCTGCTGGCACCTGAACTCACATTCCCATGAGCCTCTCCCAATTTACATAATTAACAGTAAAATAAATCATAAAATATAGTTTGAAGTTCACACCAAATATATTTTAAGGAACTCTAATGTTAATCATAATAACTTGTAAAGACTTTAAAATGCTACAAGTATAATTTTACAAAACAATAATATTAAAATATGTTTATCTCCCAGTAATAGGCATCTGCATATATATACATATATATATATATATATGTGTATATATATATATATATTTGAATTGTCTTACTATTAATAACAAAATTCAGGAATATGGTAAAGTACTTTTAACTTTGAGGGCCCACATTTTAATAAGTGGTAAACCCCAAATTTTAACCCAAGACCATGAACTAAACAGCTACATTTTAATTTAATCTGCCTCTTGAGATTTAAGAAGAAAATTAGAACAGGAATTTTATTTTTATGAAATAAATTGCTGCCTCTGAAAGCAGCCAAATGCATTGTGCTTTAATCTCAGGAAAACAGAACATGGATATTTCCTCAAAACCCTAAGAAAAGAAGTTGGCTAGTGTTAGGAAGAATGATACTGGGCCAGCCTTGATGAAAAGACATAGGAATTGAATTGGTCAAGTTTTTCTTCATCCAACAAATACTGAAAGTAACATGAAGTAAAAAATTCAATAAAAATATGTATCAGGGTTTGACAAGCAGCTTTTGGCACCCAAGACCATTTGCTACACGTGTCATCAACAGAGTACTGCACTCTGTGGTTTCCTTGGTACGGTTAATGAAGTTGTATCAACTGAATGATTTTTAGGCACATCAAAAGTAGTTGAATTCTGAACACAGACTTTATATTCTGTTAGTGCAATGAGGTTTTTATAGAATAGTGTTGCAAGAATAGTTTCCATTGGAAAGCAAAAGAGTGAAATACTGGTTTTGATTATGAAAATTAAAGGCTTCATACAGAAGCAATTTTGAAGGGTGAGAGCATTACAAATGGCAAGAAGAGAGGCTACAATCATACCTGGAAATATGTACATATATGTGTTAACACACTTTTGGAAACTTATTGAGAAATAACAGTCTGCTTCCACCTTCTGTAATGTAGAGTGCTCCCGCTGGTCAAGGAGAAGAGTTGAGCTTGCCTGGGAGTTGAAGGAAAACAACAAAACTATTATTTCTTGATTATAAGAGATATAAAAAATATCAGTATTAACTATTTCATATATGTATCCTTATTTTTAGGAAATAAGAGATAGTTTATTCTGGAGCCAAATATGAGTAATTATGGCCCAAGAATACAGATTCAGATTACCCCAAATTCCATGTTTCAACATGGTAACAGTTTCATGAAGTTTTTATAGTAACAGAACATGAAAAGTCACAAATCAAGATGCTTTCCAAATACATTGGTGGAAATAGTAAGTAAGCATATATGGCAGAAGAGGTCTCAGCTAGAGGTCACAGAAGCTATCTGATGACATTCTTAGCTATTTGATTGGTGGGAACTGTATTGTTTGGTTAATAAATTCTGTTATCCACAAGAATGTTAAGTCAGAAACAGAGGTGGGTAAGATGTGGCTATTTATGGCTAAATATGGCCCTAAATAAAATATAAATATGCTCTGAGTTGGCAAATGTTCTAAACAGTCCATAGTCACTGACAGGCTAATCAGTTGGTCAACCTTGCAAGAAGTCCAGTCCAAGATGCAGCATTTTTCTGGGAACTTTTAATTCATGGTGGCATGTCTTGTCACCAACATCAGATACAATGCAAGTGTTCCTCTCAAAGTCACCTTTATTTGGTTCTTTTGCATCCCTGTATGGGTACCATCTTTTGAATGAACTTCTCTTCTGGGGAAATAAACAAATGTTTACTCACCCCAAATAATGCACCAATGATAGACAAGCTTCTGCCTAAGTCCAGTGAACCAATGTGCTTGTGGAGTTCACTTACAAGAGTGTGGTGAGGAGTTACAGGAACATAGGTGATCATAAAGAGTCACATCACCAAACTCTCATCCCAGCATGGATGATGAATTCCCTGAGCTACACTGATGGGATCTTACCACTCTCTAGCTTAACCCTCCTGATAACACAAACAGCTGAGATAGAATTACATATAGCTGGGAGAGTGCAGGAGAGCATGGCTAGAATCCCCTTCCTCTGTGTGGGAACATCAACACAAAGGTCAGATTTTGAAGGTCTCTTGTGGGAATCACAGTTGCTCTGATTAAGATGGTAATGGCTTGCAGTACCCAGAGGCAAGGAGATCTCTCTGAACCCAGAGCCAGCCTGGTCTACATAGATAGCTCCGGGTGGATTTCTGTAGAATCAAGGCAAGTCTAGTCTAGACAGCAATTTCCAGGCTTGTTGGACTTGGGGGAGGCCCTAGCTCAGAAAGACAAGCAACAGCAACAAGCTAAACAAATAGTAATGGCTGGCACTGGGGATTTTAGTGAGTAGGATGCTTGCTACACAAGCATCAAAATCTCAGTTAAATTCCAAGCACCTATACAAAAACATCAGACATTGGCCTGGTGAGATGGCTCAGTGGCCAAGAGCCCTGGGTGCTCCTGCAGAGGATATAGTAGCAGCTACAAGCTCTTTGTAACTCCAGTTTCAGGGGAATTAAATACCCTCTTCTGACCTCTGCGAGCATTGCAAAACATGGCTGCACTTACACATGTGCAGACAATGCACTCATATACACGAAAGTAAAACAATAAAACATCTTTTTTTCAAAGTTAGACATGGTGATGTGGGGTTGTAATCCCAGTGCTGGGCAGACTGAGACAGGAGGGATCTGTGTCCATATTCAGTTATTAAAATGATCTTTTTTTTTTCTCTGTAGAGACTGTCAAAAATTGCCAATGCCGACTGATTATATTTCAAGACGTCATGGCGGGGTATTGGGAAAAGTTTTCAGTTAGCAATAATCACGCTTCAGATAAACCTCATTGGCTATGATACTGCCACTGTGCAAAGCTGTTACAATGATCTTCTAAGTGAGACGTAAAGCTTGTCATTTTTTTCTAGGATGAAACACAGGTCTTTAGATTAATTTGTCTAGAGTTGAATTATTGGTGCATCTCTGATCCCAAGGAGATAAAATTCCAAATCCCAGTCTTTCTAATCCCAATTTTCTTAAATCGTGTTCTCTACAACATTATCCTCAACAGATATTTCATGATTAAAAAGGGTATTTCATGAGAAAAAGAAAGCATCATTTGAAAAATCTTTGACGCTCTAATTGAGCTAAGACACTTTTAAAAACATAAGTACTTAACCATCAACAATATATTTCTGTGACATTAAATACATTCATATTGTATAACCATTACCATTATCCATCTCCAAAACATGTTCATTATCCCAGACTGAATGTCTATAACCTTGAGACAATAATCAATTTTTAAATTTTATATTGTGTTAGGCATGGTGGTACATGCTTGCAATTCCAGCACTTGGGAGGCAGAGGCAGGTAGATCTCTGTGAGCTCAAGGCCAACCTGGTCTACACAGTTATAGGCCAGCTGGGACTATAGGGAGACCCTGTAAAAAAAAAGACCAAAAATGTTACAATAAATGAAATTTATATTGTTATAAATAATTGTCTAAAAGTTGCATATATTTTGTATTATCTTGTGATTTGGGGGTACATGTGTACACTGTATAATTTTTAAGTTGTTTTAAATATATCTTTTTAAAAACAAAAAAACCCAAAAAAAAAAACCCCAAAAAACATAAGTACTTTTATTTCCATGTATTTGTCTGTGTTAATGTATGCCAACTGGTTGTGAGTGCCTGTGGAGTTGAGAAGAGGGCCCTTGATACCTCGGAGGCTGAGTTACAGGAAGCTATAAGTTACAGGAAGCTATAAGTCACAGGAAGCTATAAGAAGTTACAGGAAGCTATAAGAAGTTACGGGAAGCTATAAGAATTTATAGGAAGCTATAAGAATTAATAGGAAGCTTAAGAAGTTACAAGAAGCTATAAGAAGTTACAGGAAGCTATAAGTTACAGGAAACTATAAGAAGTTACAGGAAGCTATAAGAAGTTACAGGAAGCTATAAAAATTTACAGGAAGCTATAAGAATTTACAGGAGGCTATAAGAATTTACAGGAAGCTGTAAGTTGCAGGAAGCTATAAGAAGTTACAGGAAGTTTTTATGACTATACTACAGGGCTATAGTCATAAAAACAGCCTGGTACTGGCACAAAAACAGACCTGTTGACCAATGGAACAAAACCGAAGATCCAAATCTGAGCACATACAATTTCAGCCATCTCATATTTGACAAGGGGGCCAAGAAACCACAATGGAGAAAAGACAGCATCTTCAGCAAGTGGTGTTGGCAAAACTGGATCACCACTTGTAGAAGAATGAAATTAAACCCCTACCTCTCGCCCTGTACAAAAGTCAACTCCAGATGGATTAAAGACCTCAACGTGAAACCCCAAACTCTGAAGGTGATAGAAGAAAAAGTTGGCAGCAGACTACAAGACATAGGCGTAGGAAAAGACTTCCTAAATCAGACAGCAGCTGCACAAGAATTAAGGTCGACAATTGACAAATGGGACCTCATCAAACTCAAAAGCTTCTGTACATCAAAAGAAACAATCAAGGAAGTGAAGAGAAATCCCACAGAGTGGGAGGAAACCTTCACTGCAGATACATCTGACAAAGCATTGATTTCCAGAATATATAAACTACTCAAAAAACAAAGAAAAAAGAAAACAAACGACCCGCTCAATAGATGGAGCAAAGAACTGAACAGAGACTTCACAAGCGAGGAATTAGAGATGTCTGAGAAACACCTCAAGAACTGCTCAACATCACTAATCATTAAGGAAATGCAAATCAAAACCACTTTAAGATATCATCTTACTCCAGTAAGACTGGCTAGGATCAAGAAAACAAATGATACCAAGTGCTGGAGAGGTTGTGGGGAAAGGGGAACACTCATCCACTGCTGGTGGGAATGTAAACTCGTACAGCCACTATGGAAAGCAGTGTGGAGAACCCTTGGAAGACTTGGAATGAACTTGCCACCCGACCCAGCCATACCACTCCTGGGCATGTACCCTCAAGACTTACGCCACCACAGAGATACATGCACGGCCATGTTTATTTCAGCTCTCTTCACAATAGCAAAGAGCTGGAACCAACCTAAATGCCCCTCAATTGACGAGTGGATAGAGAAAATGGGTGGTACATCCACACATGGAATTCTATGCAGCAGTAAAGAAAGACGACATCACAAGCTTTGCAGGAAAATGGCTGGAGCTAGAGGACATCATGCTGAGTGAAGTAACACAGTCCCAGAAAAAAAACGATGCATGGTATCACTCATCTGTGGATGCTAGTGCCAATTACCCAGTTGTAAGTATTTCTTGTGTTAGGGCCCCCTGAGCTTTTGTACAAAGCAGTTGGGCATAATGCAGTTTGGAAACAAACAACAAAACAGAAAATACTGCATCAAAGAACTGACTGAAACAGTGAAACTTTCTGCTACAAAACATTAACTTCCCCATGGAAAATATTGAGAAAGACTAAGAGATGGAAAGCATGTTTGGCAGAATGCACGAGCTCTGGTGGGGTGTGGGAAGAGCGGGAACATGGGTCTAGATTTGTTATAAAATAAATAAATAAATTTATGTGAAAAAAAAAAAAAGAAAAACTTGCCCACATCAAAAAAAAAAAAAAAAGAAGTTACAGGAAGCTATAAGTTACAGGAAGCTATAAGAAGTTACAGGAAGGTATAAGTTACAGGAAGCTATAAGTAAGTTATAGGAAGCTATAAGTAAGTTACAGGAAACTATAAGAAGTTACAGGAAGCTATAAGTAAGTTATAGGAAGCTATAAGTTACAGGAAGCTATAAATTACAGGAAGCTATAAGAAGTTACAGGAAGCTATAAGTTACAGGAAGCTGTAAGTTACAGGAAGCTATAAGTTACAGGAAGCTATAAGAAGTTACAGGAAGCTATAAGAAGTTACAGGGAGCTATAAGTTACAGGAAGCTATAAGTTGCCTGCTGAGCCATCTCTCCAGCCGTCATGCTCTCAGGCTATTTTATCCTATTTATTTATTTTAAAATATTTTAATTTATCTTTATTTTATATATATGAGTGTTTTCATCTGCCTGTATGTAAGTACACCTATGTGTGCAATGCCTGTGCATGACAGAAGAGAATGTTTGATGCCTTGGAATTGGAGTTGTAGACAGTTGTTAGCCACCATGGCAGCGCTGGGAATTGAACCCTGGTCCTCTGCATGGACAGCCAGGGCTCTTACCCACTAGGCTATTTCTCCAGTCTTTCTCAGGATATTTTAAACTCATACTAGCATCCTAAAACTGAGAATTATAGAAAATGGATGAGATTAATTTGGCTTATCATACAACTTCCCAAATGACTTTGGAGACTTTTTGTTGTTGGTAAAATGCAACACTTGCTATATTCCCCAATTAGTAATAATGGAGGCTTTTGTGAAAAACTGACGTTTTGGAAACAAACCTAAGTGTGTATAGGTGGTGTAGTTAGAGCCGCATAGATCAAATGAAAAGAGTAAGGCAGTGTGTTTAAACTGAAAAGCTGAGAACAAACTTAATCTTGCATCCAAGTTTGAAAGAATCTTGGAAAGATTTTGGACAAGAAAATTATCTGATACGATGCCTATGTATTTTGAATATTTAGTGATAATTACAAATATTTAAGTAATAATTTATCAGACATTGCAAGCTTTGCTAATACTTAGTACCTCCATCTTCATGAAAGGAAATTTATATTTCAAGTAGAATAAATGCCAAACTTCAGTAGAATAATGGTTTTCCTATTTTGGTCTGCCATCATCCATCTTTTAAAATCATTATTTTAATGGATTTATCATTTACCATAGTAAAAAAATAACTGTGGAATAATAATACCCAGGATAACCTTAGTAGCAGTAGCTCCATGCAATTAATAGCTAACATGTTTTTATGCTTGACATGTCAGTCAAAGTTTGTTTTCTATAAATTGAATGAATTATTTATCAATAAATAACTTTTAAATGGAAATTGATATCACTTGTGCTATCCTTGTCAGTACCATAAAAATGTAATATGTAATCCCTTAGTGTAAACAGATTGCTTAGAACCACATTTTGTAAACATTAGCTCTCCAAAATTCCATGTGAGCTCATTAGCATTGGCTGTTCTTATAATGTCATGCTCCTCAAAAGTGCATTTACAGGAGAACCTTGTTTGTTCTGGAATACTGGGGAAAAGATGGCCGAGATTTTCTTCTGGAATACACAGAATGATTTCTTGTGGAGAGGCATAAGTAAGGCAATGGCCCATGAGATGGTAATGTTCACAAAATTCTGAAAACACTGGCCTGGTGTATTAGTCACTTTTCTGTTGTTGTGATAAACCACCATGAGCAAGGGAACTTATAAAAGGAAGAGTTTATTTGAGCTTACGATTGACAGTTCCAGGGAATCAGAGTCCATTGTGGCAGGAAGCATGGTGGCCTGGGCTGGAGCAGCAAGCCGAGGGTCACATCTCTCAATGAGCACAGGAAGGAGAGAGAGAGAGAGAGAGAGAGAGAGAGAGAGAGAGAGAGAGAGAGAGACTGGAGACTGCAAGGCTTGTTAAACTCACTAAGCCTGCCCCCGATGACACACTTCCTCCAGTCTGGCCACACCTGCTAAGACCTCCAAGAACAGTGCCACCAACTGGAGACAAAATGTCTGAATACTTAAAGCCTATGGGGGGACACTCTCATTCAAACCACCACACCTGGTAAATCAGTGCAAAGGGGACAGAAATCTTGGTGAGATGCTGTGGTACTTGCACCAGAACAACAGTTCAGTTAGTGAAGATGCATTAGACAGTCATATGTGTAAGGGACTCCATGATAGTCCATATATGCCTCCACAGGTTTCAAAAATTGCAGCAGAAGAAGAAACTTGGAAAATATGAGAAAGAATAAGCATTGGATGTGCCAGGCATGGTGGTGCACACCTTTAATCCTAACACTTGGAAGGCAGAGGTAGGCAGATCTCTGTGAGTTCAAGGCCAGCCTCGTCTACAGAGTGAGCTCCAGGCCAGCAGGGATTAAAAAAAAGGGAGACCCTGTCTCAAAAATACCAAAAAAAAAAATAATAATAATAAGCATTGGATGAAATCTCATCAGTGCCTATAGGACACATGTGTAAGTATATTTTTATATATGTTTCTGATATTTATAAATAGTAGCAATTTGTTCAAACATCTAACCTTATAGACAGGAAAACTAAGACCCAAGACCTGAATTGTAATAACAATGTTAGAGTGTTAATGACTTACAAATTCATAAGTTTTTATTCATCTATCTCAGAGGCTGTTTTTTAAGTAACTTTTCCATCTCACAAAACAATCTTATACCCTGTGCTATATTTAGGGAGGGTTGTCCTGCAGGTGCAGGAAAGCATATAAAGGAACTGAAGGGAAGGAGACCTAGGTACAAAGTAGAAAGGGGAAGAAAGCAGTTTAGGAAGGCAGTTCTGTGGATCTGGCCACTTCATGAAATGTTTTCAAAGATTCTGTCTCAGGATGGCCTTTGGGGAATGTAAAATGGGAATTTAATTTCTTTCTCCCATCTCTCACTCATTAAAGTATTCACTTTGAGGCATGGATTCTGCTGTGTTTTCAGATTTCCTGTGAGTAGATACCAAGCATTTCAAGTGGTACCCTTATACTTGACCAGGAAAACAGAAGCCAGTGTCTAACACAGGAAAGCGATAGGTTCTGAGTAATATAATGCTTATGTGAAGTCAGTCAGAGCATTTATGAAGAAAAATTACACCATAGTAGCTGAGAAAGTACAGGTGGCCAAAAGACCTAGACATAGGAGGCTGAGAGATTCTGAACTGGCATGGTGATACCAACGTAATCATGGCTCTCCCAAACATCACTTCCACAAAAGGGCTTTCTTACCAATTTACTCATTGGCTTGCATACTTTTTCTTACCCTGACTAATCCTTTATCATATTTTAATGCCTACTGGTTTTGAATACTATTGCTGCTCTCTCTAAGATCAAAATCCTAAGATTTTACAGACTATATTTAGGTCACTATCTTCTACCCAGTACCTAGTATAGTATCTTGAAGATAGGAAATAGTTGCTGAACAAATATGTTAGAGAATTATGTGTTTTGGTTAAAACTGCTCAACTCAGCTAAAAAAAAAAGCCAGACAGAATTTAATATGGATCAAATTATTTGACATTGCCTAATCTGAAGATATTTTGATAAACTATGATATAAATTATAAATGATTGGATTATAACATAATGAATACATTAAAGGCCTATGAATAATGTTTTGAATGTTATAAACTATCTGGGCCAGCACTTTCCAATAGAAATTTTTATGATGAAAATATTCTATATCTGTGTTCTCCAATATGGTTTCTGTTAGAGCCATCTGGCTATTTAACACTTGAAAATGTGGTTAGTGTCAATCAAAAAGTGAGTTTTTAACTTTAATCAATTTAAATTTATAGCCACACATGGCTAGTCACTATTACATTGGACAAAGTATCTGAACATATTTATTTATGATTTGAAAAACTAATCCTTCAGGTTTCTAGAAACCTGACAAATGAATCAGTTCTAAGGATTTAAATCAAGCATGATCAATGATTTGACCCAACTTTTATAGTTTACACTTTCTCTCTCTGATTTTGCACGAGGATTAATTAAATAATGGCATATAATTATTTATGACCCTGGATTACAAATATTTGGGAGCAGTATTTCTTGAATTATTCATAGAAATGAAATAAATTTGGTCTAAAACAGACTTTGTACTTGAGAGGTAAGGTGGGAAAAAGTGTCTTCCATCCATAGGATGAACAAACAATACCTAGCAGTATTCTTGTCACTAAGCAACTGCATCTCATACAGCCACCATGGTGAGGCCTCAAGGTGGTCACTCACTGCCGAGCAGTCCTAAAAACACGTGTTGCCTGTAGGAATGTGCTGGTTTATATATGTCACTTCCTTTTCTGTGGCTATTAAAATAGCCTGCATGGATGGTGAGATGGGGCACTCTGAACTATCTTTGGCTTGGATTATTTTTCCCCATTCAAGAATGCTCTTTTTTGTTGTTGTTTGTTTGTTTAAGTAAACTTTGTTAAATTGAACTGGTCTTCACTTCAGTGTTCCAATTTCTATTTTTCTATGTTCTCCCTGCATTGTGGAATTGGACTCAGTACTGAAGCACTAGTGTAGAGCTTTGTGAAATTCTTAAATTTAAGGAATAATTTGTTTTGTTCCCCTTGCCTCAATACCTTATTGCTTACATTAAATATTCATCCTTCCAGTCTTCCCAGACAGTGACACCTTGGTGATTTGATTTATTAGAAGAAAAATCTATGACAGAAGAGAAATAACCAAACCACAAGGCAGGGTGAAGATAGTGTAGAGAGGAACTCTCCACTTGGTTTTCCACAGCACCAGCCTGCTGGGGGTGCCGGTAGAAGGATGTTTCTAAAGTACACAAAGACTTTAATAAATACTGGGGAAGCGGGCATGGTGGTGCATGCCTTTAATCCCAGCACTTGGGAGGCAGAAGCAGGTAGATCTCTGTGAGTTCAAGGCCAGCCTGGTCTACATAGTGAGTTCCAGGCCAGCCAAGACGAAAGAGAGACCCTACCTCAAAAAGACCAAAAATATATAAATAAATTAATACTTGGGATATTACTTAATTTCCTCCCATACTTTAGTCTTCTGAGGGAAAACTGTTCTAATCTTTTCTAAAAGTGAAAATCGATGTAGAGAAAAGCATATTCTTTAAAATACATACAGAAAAAGAACAATGAAACTGGTCTGGTACTAGCATCTTTATTTTATTCTTTCTATATTTCACATGCATTTAAAGGATAGCATGAAAAACATTTAGTGTAATGAATGTAGCCCATCATAATAAAACCATAATTTGTTATAATGTCAAAATAACAGGAACAGCAATTTAACAGCACTGAAGAAACATGATAGAAAATTAGAGACATTAGGCTTCACTCAATTGAATTGCCATGCATTTAATGACCTTCAGAGAAAGTTAATTTTTTAAATTTCTCTCTCCCCCTCCCTCTACCAGGATATATATTTTTATTACTAACTTAAATATCAGACAGTGCAATTTTAATTCATTTCCTTTTGTGATGTCTAATAGAATAAAAAGTATGAACTACTTTCCTTTAAGGGAGAAGCCATAATTTGTTTAAAGATCAATAAATACACAGCTTCTCAGCTTTCTCCAGGCTAATGACTCTATTTAATGTTTCCTTAGATGTCTCCATTATTGTTGTCATTCTACTCTGAACTCTGTCTGAATTCTCTGCTTTCCTTTCAAGTTGATGAGCCTCACAGTCATTTTCATAGGCTGTGTCTCTGAGTGCCAAGTGAGCAGCACACAGCACTCAGCAGTTGGGCTTGGCTGTCATGCCGGCTCTGCCATTATACGTAATCTGCACTGTGCCTGTTGTTCAGCGTTCTCTTAATGTACTCGATTGGAGTGGAGTCAAGTAGGAACAGAAATGCTGAGCATCTGACTCCACTTCAGTGATATTTGCCAATCTGTAGGTAAAAAAATTTTTTTTTTTTTTTTTTCTTTTCCTTTTTTTTTTTTTTTTTCCTCTTTAATTTTACCCCCTTAAAAGGTAAATGTTAAGATCTGGCTGTACTTTGCTTGGTTTTTATGTTTTTAAAGTTGACATTCCTGTGAAAGCTTTAGCAAATAGATTAGAAAACCTGATTGGCTGTATTTTCCTTGTTTATTGCTGTGTTCTTTTTGGAGCTTTGAGAAAATGACTCAACATGGTGTTTGAATGCATTCCTTTAATTCTTATATTATACCCCTGACATTCATGGGTCTACTTCTTAAATTTTTTCTTTAAATTATTCATTTTTTAAATTTGTTTTTATGTGTCTTGGTGTTATACTTGCGTTTGTGTAAGTGCGCCCATGTTATCCGGCACCTGTGGAGGATGGAAGAGGGAGTTGGATCTCCAGGAACCAGAGTTATGGATAGTTAGTTATCATGTGGGTGCTGAGATTCAAATCCAGGTCTTCTGCAAGAACAGCCAGTGCTCTTAACTGCTGAGCCATCTCTCTAGCATGATTACTTTTTCATGAGCAAATATTCTATTTTTACAAAAAGTTACTGAAGTTGTGAGTAATCTAGAGCTTTAACCTATAGAATGGGTATTAACTGGACTCTATCAGCATTTCAGCTAGACTAGGAAAGACACTGAATTCTGAGAGTTAGGTAGTAGACGATCCTTAAATCTGATTTCATGTTTCTGCTTCTTTCTTTCTTCTTACGTGAGCTTGAAGTGTTGAGTTGCAATTCCTCACTTTGTAATTCTTTTTGGCTTAAATGAAGCTTGCCTTACTTATTGTCCAGGCCTCTCTACCTGGAACAATTTTGCTTCTTTTCAGTCAAAGCCTTTCCACCTCTTAGGTCACAGATCAGGTGATCCTTCAGTAATTCTCAAAATATGTATCTTGCCTGGGACTGTTTATAAGTCTAAGAAAAAAAAAACTGTAAGGAATAACTGAGGTTATTGCTGGTGTTTTCCTTTATATTTATAAATGAAACCATTGTGATATGTCCAAAGTATTACACTTGATATTGGCTTACACTAAAAATATTTTAGGAGCAGCTAGATGGCTAGGTGGGTAAAGGCCCTTCCTGCCAAGCCGGACAACCTGGGTTTAATCACCAGGACTCAGATGGTGGAAGGACAGAAGTGACTCCTCTAACTCTATTGGTGTACACATGCATGCCTCCCAAACCCCAAATAAAATTTAATCATTTTTTAATAGCATAATGCTTTAAAAATTCAGTTGATTGGGGCTGGAGAGATGGCTTAGCGGTTAAGAGCGCCGACCGCTCTTGCAGAGGACCCGGGTTCGATCCCCAGCACCCACATGGCGGCTGAGAACCGTCTGAAGCTCCAATTCCAGGAGAACTCCAGTTCCAGGGGAATCTGAGACCCTCTTCTGAAGTCCGCGGCATTGCACGACACGGGTGGACAGACTTGCATGCAGACAGTACATTCATACACATACAGAAATAAATAAAATTAATAAAAAAAATTTAAAAAAATTCAGTTGATTGACCTGCATGACAGGTCATATATTTTTCACATGGTCCTGTCTTATGGCTATTATATAGTCTGAGCAATTTGCATTAAGATGATGAGGCCTTGATATTCCAACAAACTATTTGTATTTAGCTTCCTAAAGAAATGTGGGTTGTCAAGCAAGTCCACACTATAGGGCACAATTTCCCATATAAAGCTCCTTGAGTTCAAACCAATGACAGAATTTTCAAAAACATGGTGATTTAGAATATTGTGTCAAGAAAATAGCCAGCGTTGTCTTTAATTATGGGTTAATAATTCAATCAACGTGTTTGTATCGTCATTGTTAGCCCATGTTCCAAAGAAAATGTTCTTGAGATTGTGTTTGTTTAAAACAGGATGGAGATGCTGGAAAGTCTCTGACATTTATCCTTTTGAAGAGCAACAGACAGAAGGGAGCCAAGCATAAGAAGGTTTCTGTTTATTCAGCTCTGTGGAATTCCTTAGAATCAGTAACAAATTTCCTTTTTACTTGGGTTGTTCATCACGGAGAATCTGCAAAGGCAACAAAATACATAAAAACCCTCATGCCTTTGGGTCTAATAAAAACTATTTATGAAACAAAACTATGTTAATCTGTAGAAGATATTATGTATTACCAAGGCACAGCTCTAGCAATAATAGTTTGGTGTATTTTAACAATTTCTCAAGTTATTTTCACTTGAATCTCTGAAATAGTAACGATTTGCAAATATTTTCATGCAATTGTAATTCATTCTTATTCTTAAGAGATCTGTTAACTTTGCATTACTTCTTTTCTTCTTTTTTGTTGTAAATTGGAGATATAATGTCAATTTGAGATTAATAACTTTCAAATGGGTGAAACAGCTAAAAACAGATTGGTAAATGGGATTTACATCAAACATGTCTGAACTCTTGGCAGCATGGGGATGATAATCTAGAGCCATTAGATCTCTGTTACAACTCAAAGCACTCTGGGCTTTGGGGTGCCAGCTGAGAGCCGTTGAAGGGCAAGCCTGCAGGTCCGGAGTTGTAGGCCTGGAAGCCCCAGCCGCAGGTCTCTGAGTACAAGGTCTTAGAGGCTGAAGCAGCTGCAAGAACGGATCACCTTTCATAGCCCAAGTATGTACAGAGATAATGAGGCTGAGGAAGGAAGGAGGTCCTCTGCCTGCAGCAGTTGGAGTTCTGGAGGCTGAATCCAGATCCAGTCCTAAGAAGGAAGAAGGCAGAGCTTTCTCTGTCTCAGGAGAATGAACTCCCTGTCCCAGGCAGAAACTGCAGGTCCAGGAACTACTGCCCCCAAACTGTCTTTTCATTAAAAAGTAGCCAGAACAGTAGTCATTCGCCTAAAGGCAAATTCAGAAAGGCAATTACAGGGTGGGAAAGGGCTGAGCTTCTCACCCAGTGCTAGGCAGTCTGATGGCTAGAAAAACAAGCACTGGCGGCATTGGAACTATTGGAGAAGCAAAAACTTCTGCACCAGGGCCCCAGTTTTCAACAGCAAGCTCAGAGGTGGAGACCTCTAGAAATACAGCAGATGGCAAAGACAAGAAGCTAGAAAAACAGCAGGTAGCAGCCTACAAAGACTAACATAACAACTGGAATTGATGACGACTTGGATGGGTGTGGTTACAACTCCAGAAAATCAGGAACTAGCTGGTTTCTCAATAAATTCAGCTGCACCTAATGCTTCACAAGCAATTTCGCTGCAGAATGGAGGAATGAGGGAAACTTCAGAGCTCTGACATGTAGATTCAGGTCCCGGAACTCTCCTGCAACAAAGAGATGGGAGATGGCCCTTTGTTTTTCTTCTTCTTTTTGGTCTTTTTGTGTCTCCTTTTGGTCCCAGCTGACCTAGAGCTGGCTATGTAGACCAGACTGGCCTTGAATGCACAGAGATCCACCTGCCTCTGCCCCCCAAGTGCTGCGATTAAAGGTGTGTGCCACCACGTGCAGCTGAAGATGGATTTTTTTTTATATCAGCACAAAATATCTGAAAAAAATTACACTTTAAAGAATGTAAACATTTGTTCTTCCAAAGGAATATCAGATTGCAACTGACAATGGTAACTTAGAAGTTTTATTTTTGACATACTTCAGAAAAAAATAATATGGATAATTGGTCTTTTTCATTAACTGTCCTTATCAATCACTTTTCTGTATTGACAGTCACCAATATTGCAAAGACAAATGTATTTTATTATGACAAGAATTAACATGCATATTTTACATAGAATTTTGCAGGTAAAAATATGCTTATTTTTCTACTGGTTTCACAGCAACACTCAGACACTGTAATTGATTTATACAAAAACATTTTTTATTTTCTGAAAGTATGGAGGGTCTATTTTTAGGACAAATGACAGTACACTTAAAGAAAATGTGGGACGATTTTTTAGATCCATTTGATGTATGATATAATTTAATTTAGATGTTTCTCTGTTTATTCTTTGTCCAGATGACCCATCTATTGGAGGAAGTGGGGTAATGAAGTCACCTACTCTTACTGAGTTGGGTTTTAATCTGTGTCTTGAAATCCAATAATACTCTTTTTATGAAATTTAGTACACTAGAGTTTGGTGCATATATGTTTATGATTGTAATGTCTTCTTGGTTGATTGTTACCTTGATCAGAACAAGGTAAACTTCTTTATCTTTTCTGATTAATTTTAATTTGAAGACTATTTTGTCAGGTATTATTATTGGAATACCTGCTTGTTTCTTAGTGCCATTTGGTTGAAACATTTTTCCTACCCTTCAACAATAATATGGTTCCTGACCTTGAAGGTAAGATGCGTTTCTTGAACACAATGAAAAGATGGGTTGTGTTTCTTGATCCATTCAGCTAGGCTTTGTCTTTTGACTGGGGAATTAAGGCCATTGATACTTAAGGTTATTGAAAGACATATGTTGGTTACTATCATTTTCTGTTTGTGTTCTTAGTCCCATTTTGTATTTCTGTAGGTATACCTTTATTTTCTTTCTGTAGCTTCTTGGGTATGATCATTCCTTTCTTTAGTCCTTTGTATTGCTTTGAATATTCTCTGGAGGGGTCATTTGTTGAATGTGAATTCTTTCAGTTTATTTGTAACATGAAAGATTTTTTTCATGCCTCTTTGATTATGATAGTTTCGGTAGGTAAAGTATTCTATGATCATTTAGAACTTGGAATAATTTGCTTGAGGTTCTTCTGGCTTTCACAGTTTGCATTGGAAAGTCAGCTGTAATTTTGATGGCTTCTCCTTTATATATAACTTGTTGTTTTTCTCTTGTAACTTCTAGTACCTTCTCTTCGTTCTGTACATTTAGGGATTTTACTATGATATGTGGAGGGAAATTTCTGTTCTAGTCCTGTTTATTTGATGTTCTGTGTGCTTCTTTTATCTATATGTCTTTCCTTTTTTAGGGACATTTTCTTCTATTATCCTCTTGAAGATATGGTCAATGACAATGATCAGAGTTTCTTCTCTTTCCTGTTTGCCTATGATGAGTAGATTTGGTCTTCTCATAGTGTTCCTCTCTTTCCCACATATTCCACTCTTGTTTTTTTTTTTTTTTTTAATGTTTCATATTCTTTGGTTGAATGGTCCAATTTTCAGCTTTATCATCCAGTCTTGATATTCTGTTTTCCTTTTTGATTTATTCTGGGGTAGGGCTCCTGCCATTTCAGATTGCCTTATTAATTCAGTCTTCATTTCAGCTNTGTCTGCATGCAGGTCTGTGCACCCGTGTCGTGCAATGCCGCGGAGGTCAGAAGAGGGTCTCGGATTCCCCTGGAACTGGAGTTCTCCTGGAATTGGAGTTACAGATGGTTCTTAGCCGCCATGTGGGTGCTGGGGATCGAACCCGGGTCCTCTGCAAGAGCGTCGGTGCTCTTAACCGCTAGGCTATCTCTCCAGCCCCTTTGATTGTATTTATGATTGTCCATTGCTGTTATTTTTATCTAACCAAAAACATTCCACGAAAGATGATAATAAGAATTATTCATTGGCTGCCACATTACATCCAACAGAAGTCACAGAAATCTTGATGGTCTGTCTACCTCTGGGTTGGAACTCTGAATTGTGCATGTTTTTCTGTACTCCAGTCTTCAGCAGATCAGTTGGGTTGACTCCAGTTGGAAATAGGTTTTAAAACATTATTTATGAAAACTACAGATTTTTCTCCCTCTCTTCCAATCCTCTAAAGAATTTCCAATTTATCAAATTCTTTATATAGAAGCCTACTTAATTTACTGTTTTGCTTCAGAGAAGGAAATGAAGCTTGCTGAGCTATCTTCCAGAGACTATCACTGAACAATGCACTCATTCTTTTTAGTTTAAGCATGAACAGATGTGGATTTTTCTCTATTTATTTAAACTAAGAAGTACCACTATGAGAAGCAATTTAAGCTATCCTGATTTAAGAGAGAGAACTTGATAAATGTTTAGTGAAATTGTTATATAATGAAGTGTTTGTTCTAAGTTCCCACCTCTAAATTAGTTTTCATTTACTACCACAGACCTTTAAACACAGTTTCCAAAACATAGGACACACAAGGAAATTAGCACGGTCATGAAAACACAAGTTCATTTAGGCTTCTTTGATAAATTACACTTACTATTTACATAGTCCATACATTTTGTGAAGACATATACAATTTTAAGAACTTTTTACATTGTGTAGCTTAATAGCTTTATTATTAAACAACAAAAACATAAAGGCTAAAATACATTGTCAATTGTCTTTTAAATAAACAGAGAAGAGTGTGAAAAATAGATGACTAAAATTGCTTCTTTTGAATCAACCACATCAGTACAAGGAGATGTAAATTCTAATTGAAATTCATTCTCATGTATTCATTTCTAATGCAAACTCAATTCTAAATACAAACTTTCTGCAATTGCCTCATTAGCCAAGAATGTCCAAACAGGGAAGACCAACACTTCTATTGACATTTGAAGATCTGCACGTTATTGACATACACTGATTATCTAAGCTATGCAGACATTCGGATTTTGAGGAGGAACACATTAGTAAATTTGCTCATTAGTTTTTTTATATGATGATTATTTTTATTTGCCATGCTTTTTCTTCTTCGTAACACTTTTTAAAAA
>VZQC01000622.1:1498762-1530930 GCA_009823505.1 Rhizomys pruinosus
TTTTTTTATTTTTTTATTATTTATTTTTGCATGTGTATGAATGTATTGTCTGCATGCAGGTCTGTGCACCCGTGTCGTGCAATGCCGTGGAGGTCAGAAGAGGGTCTCGGATTCCCCTGGAACTGGAGTTCTCCTGGAATTGGAGTTACAGATGGTTCTTAGCCGCCATGTGGGTGCTGGGGATCGAACCCGGGTCCTCTGCAAGAGCGTCGGTGCTCTTAACCGCTAGGCTATCTCTCCAGCCCCTTTGATTGTATTTATGATTGTCCATTGCTGTTATTTTTATCTAACCAAAAACATTCCACGAAAGATGATAATAAGAATTATTCATTGGCTGCCACATTACATCCAACAGAAGTCACAGAAATCTTGATGGTCTGTCTACCTCTGGGTTGGAACTCTGAATTGTGCATGTTTTTCTGTACTCCAGTCTTCAGCAGATCAGTTGGGTTGACTCCAGTTGGAAATAGGTTTTAAAACATTATTTATGAAAACTACAGATTTTTCTCCCTCTCTTCCAATCCTCTAAAGAATTTCCAATTTATCAAATTCTTTATATAGAAGCCTACTTAATTTACTGTTTTGCTTCAGAGAAGGAAATGAAGCTTGCTGAGCTATCTTCCAGAGACTATCACTGAACAATGCACTCATTCTTTTTAGTTTAAGCATGAACAGATGTGGATTTTTCTCTATTTATTTAAACTAAGAAGTACCACTATGAGAAGCAATTTAAGCTATCCTGATTTAAGAGAGAGAACTTGATAAATGTTTAGTGAAATTGTTATATAATGAAGTGTTTGTTCTAAGTTCCCACTTCTAAATTAGCTTTCATTTACTACCACAGACCTTTAAACACAGTTTCCAAAACATAGGACACACAAGGAAATTAGCACGGTCATGAAAACACAAGTTCATTTAGGCTTCTTTGATAAATTACACTTACTATTTACATAGTCCATACATTTTGTGAAGACATATACAATTTTAAGAACTTTTTACATTGTGTAGCTTAATAGCTTTATTATTAAACAACAAAAACATAAAGGCTAAAATACATCATCAATTGTCTTTTAAATAAACAGAGAAGAGTGTGAAAAATAGATGACTAAAATTGCTTCTTTTGAATCAACCACATCAGTACAAGGAGATGTAAATTCTAATTGAAATTCATTCTCATGTATTCATTTCTAATGCAAACTCAATTCTAAATACAAACTTTCTGCAATTGCCTCATTAGCCAAGAATGTCCAAACAGGGAAGACCAACACTTCTATTGACATTTGAAGATCTGCACGTTATTGACATACACTGATTATCTAAGCTATGCAGACATTCGGATTTTGAGGAGGAACACATTAGTAAATTTGCTCATTAGTTTTTTTATATGATGATTATTTTTATTTGCCATGCTTTTTCTTCTTCGTAACACTTTTTAAAAAATTTTTCTTATTTTTTTAAAAAAATTATTTATTTTCGTATGTGTATGAATGTACTGTCTGCATGCAAGTCTGTGCACCCGTGTTGTGCAATGCCATGGAGGTCAGAAGAGGGCGTCGGATTCCCCTGGAACTGGAGTTCTGCTGGAATTGGAGTTAGAGACGGTTCTTAGCCACCATATGGGTGCTGGGGATCGAACCCGGGTCTTCTGCAAGAGCAGTCGGTGCTCTTAACCGCTAGGTATATTTCCAGCCCCTCGCAACACTTTCTTATTTCATTATATCCTCTTATTTTATTTTCCTTTGCTCTCTTTTTTTGCCAGTCTAGCTCTCAGCAATTTGTTAGTAATTTAAAATCTCTCTAAAGCTAATAAATTGTTTCTGCTCCCCTATTTATTTGTCTTCTCATAGTTCACAATCTCAGTTTTAGATGACTCTGAACTCTGTAAATAATGTGTCTTTTCTAGTATCTGAAATTTCATTCCAACAACTAAGAAATAGTTGCTGGACATGGTGGCACATGCCTTTAATCCCAGCATACAGGAGGCAGAGGCAGGTGGATCTCTGTGTGTTCAAGGCCAGCTTGGTCTACATAGTGGGCTCCAGGATAGCCCAGTTCAAGGGAGACCCTGTCTCAAAAAGACAAAAACAAACAAACAAATAAACAAAACAAAACAAAACAAAAACAACACTTAGAAATAAAAATGTCAAATGCACTGTACATGATCTTCCTTCAGTTGTAACCACAAATCAAGTTTTCTACACTTTTGTGCACCCTAACCTTAAACTTATTCTTCATATTTTATTCTACTCCAATTCTTTAGGTATTTAAACATAGTGTAATTATATTTCCCATTATTATTTTTAATGGTTCTATAGTATTTCAAAACATTTCCTAATCTTATTTTCCCCTACAAATGTGAACAGATGGTATTTGATATTATGAACCTTCCCACTTCTTGGCATGCTAAAAATTTAATGAAAGTTCAGTCCCCAGGTGTTATTTATAAGGACACTTACTCTTCTACTGATTGGTTCAGCCCAAAAGGTTTGCTGTCAATGAATTCTTTAGCTAGACTACTATAAAGTGATTATCTCCTCTATAAATGTTTTCAAGAATATTTTTTTATTTAAAATGAAGCCTTTAATGGTCAAGAGGTGGTGAATGAGTACAAGGAAATAATGTTTTCCATGCATCAGGGCAATGGCACATATAAACTCACAGGGAAATTTGTGCATCATGCACAAGACTTGCTTAAGCTCTAGCTAGAGAAAATTCTAGCATGATATCCAGATGTGGTGGCACATGCCTTTAATCCTAGCACTCAGAAGGCAGAGGCANACTACTATAAAGTGATTATCTCCTCTATAAATGTTTTCAAGAATATTTTTTTATTTAAAATGAAGCCTTTAATGGTCAAGAGGTGGTGAATGAGTACAAGGAAATAATGTTTTCCATGCATCAGGGCAATGGCACATATAAACTCACAGGGAAATTTGTGCATCATGCACAAGACTTGCTTAAGCTCTAGCTAGAGAAAATTCTAGCATGATATCCAGATGTGGTGGCACATGCCTTTAATCCTAGCACTCAGAAGGCAGAGGCAAGCAGGTCTCTATGAGTTGAAGGCCAACCTGGTCTACACAGTGAGTTCCAGGCCAGCTGGGGCTACAGGGAGACCTTCTCTCAAAACAAAGCAAAATAAAACAAAACAAAACAAAGCAAAACAAAGATTCCATCATGGAGCGTGTGTGTGTGTGTGTGTGTGTGTGTGTGTGTAGGGGGGTATAGATATGGGGCCCACCATGAACTGAGGAGTTATTGGTATTTGATACCCATGAGGACACAAAAAGTCAATTTTCTTTAAGGGTGTGAACTTGGCAGCTGATAAAAATCCAGGGCAGGTTCTATACTCAAGGGTATTTGAGCAACACGTACTGGACTCCGTGGGGAAAAATAATGAATAATAAGATGCATGAGTGGGGAGGTGAGGCTGAATCTATGAGGAGTTGGTAGAGGGAGGGAACATAAGTAAACTATACTGTATGAAGCTCCAAAGAATTAATAAAGAATATTACAAGAAAAACCCTAGAGTCCTTAATGAACTAGAACATTAGTCAGTTGTATTAGATTGGTACAAATGTTAATAAGATCTTGGATTCATCGGGTAATATTTGAGAAAAGAGAGCAGTCAACTCCTTTCCAGGTGAGTGGTGGCATGGAAGTAACTGTGAGAGAACATCAGGGGACAAGTGACAGTCTGAAGGATTTAGATGAACACTGAAGAGATAGTGCTTCTTTCCCAATTTTGCTGAACATAACACTGGAAGAAAGGTACTTATTGCACCTTCCTTTCTCATGTACTCTTTCTATTCCTCTGGGATTATATCTCCTACTTTCAGCTTGGAGTTTATATTCATTATTACATTTTTCTTTATTCTTGAAACTTTTTTTTTATTTGGTCTTTTCGAGACAGGATCTCCCTGTAGCCCCAGCTGTCCTGGAACTCGCTCTGTAGACCAGGCTGGCCTTGAACTCACAAAGATCCACCTGCCTCTGCCTCCCAAGTGCTAGGATTAAAGGCGTGTGCCACCATGCCCAGCTCTATTCTTGAAACTTTTTAACATGGGCATAGTGAAATATGGTCATATCCATGTGCCATTTCCCTCCTTCAGCTCCCCTGTAGACTCCTAACCTGTACCCTGAAAACTTCATGTCTTTTTTTTTTGATAACCCACTAATTCTTGCCAGTGTTGCTAAGAGGAGCATGGATACGGGGCCATCTACTGAAAAGAGGGAACTTACCTGAAAAAAGACTTGTTCTTCCTCCCTCACCAGCTATCAATTACCAATAGTTCTTTGGAGTTTTTATATTGTTCTTTGAAGAAAAATGAGTATCAAAATGCAATGAATATAATATTATTGCCTTTTTCTTCTGTTCCTAAAACTTGAATGCTCCTTTTATATGTTGAATTTGTGCTTTTGTGAAAGAAAAACTGGAATAAGTTAATTGCATTCATTTTCCAGTGGAACCATCTGTATTTTCCATCACAGCAACAACAAAAGTAAAGTATTTGAGTGTCCTAAACAGATTAATAATTAAAATGCAAAAGTAGTATCCTATCTGATTATAACTGCATACGAAATTTCTGGAAAAATGCTAGTAAATGCAAGTCTTCGTGATAAGGGACTTAGAGCCCGAGCTAATAGGAAATGTGTCAGTTTACACTTTTCATTGTTATATATTATAACAAGACAAGTAATGGGTTGACATTTAAAGTAGCATACAATGTAGACAACAGAATAGCCTAAAACACAATCTGTGCTTTGACCAAAGGTAAACTCAAAAGGTGTATATCAAACATATTTTCTTGTTGAACCAACCACTTCTTTTATAGATTTATCTCACATAAGCATAAGCATTTGCAGCATAGTTAAAATATCTGCTACTAAATTAATAATCATTTGTTAAGAAGTATTATGATTTCATATACATTATTTTTGCTTAGTTTCTAAGTCTTAGTTATATAATGTTAATATTTAGGAAAATATGCTAATCTTAATGTTTTAGGTGTGATTATAATTTTAATTGTACTTCTAAGTAGTTATTATTTTTGCTCATGGAATAATAGTCTCAAAACAGCTGTTTAATTCTCTGTAAAGATAGCATGTGCCAGAAATACTGCAAGACATAATAAACAGTGATGGAATCTGAAAGCTTCACAATGTTGAGAAAGAAAAAACTTGTCTCATGCCTCCTTAAAGAGTGGGAAGTCAAGGTCTCTCTGAAAACTCAGAGCCAGAGTTTTCACCAGTGAGCTTCAGTATGAGTTTTTCTTCTTTGCTAGACTAGCCCTCCCCAGAATTATTGAGAAGTAGAGTTTCATTTTTCAAAAGCATTGTAATGTGAATGCCCTTTGGAGATGAAATTCCTGGCTGAAAATCTAGGTAAATTGATCACATTTCGACACAAAGAATTTTAAAAAAGATAGTTTATGTTGGGGGGAAAATGGGGTTCCTCAGTAATATACTTCATAATGCTAATTTGATTGCATGTTGGTCTGCTTACAGCCAGATGTCCCTCTTTGTTGTTGGGCACATAGAGAAATTAAGATTCTATGCATTTCTCTAATTGCTCCCTTGAAATGAAAGCTTCTGTGTCTTTCTCCCAACCATAATCAAAGACAAACACTGCATGTCTCTGTGAATACAGTCATCTCGAGTGACAGAGATTGAGAGACGACAGCTTTATTACTTCATTGAGAGCTATGCATGTGGATAGCAATTATATTTTCTTCCTGAAAATGTCAGCTGCCCATAGCAAGGAAAATTCTGAAATTAACATTGGCATTTGTGCGGGCCTAAGGAATGCAGTCATATAGAAAGGAAGTACTGTTTTTTTAAAAATTATCTAGTCAGTCATTACTCCACCATATCCAAGTAAGAGATTTTTAAAAGTCAGAAAGACATACAATAAATACAGTTTCAGTCTTTTACTAGGAAAAAAAAAACTATGCCAAGTTGAGTGGCCTTATTAGATATAACATATATGCATAACTAGCCAAAAATTTAGTTCAAACTAAGATTTTTTTTAAATCAACCAATTTTCTGCATAGCCAGCTATCTACAAAATATTACTTTAAATGTTATTTAATGTGGTCATTTTAAGTTAAAAAGAAATATTTAATATATTAACTTTGCTTCATACTTTTTAATTTTTTAAGATTTATTTTACTTGTTTATGTTTGGAAGTGACTGTGTGCACAGAGGCCAGAAAAGAGCATCAAATACCCTCTTCTCTCTCTCTCTCTCTCTCTCTCTCTCTCTCTCTCTCTCTCTCTCTCTCTCTCTTCCGGTAAGGGAGGGTTTCTTCCTGAACCTGGGGTATACATTTTCTCAGCTAGGCTGGAAGCCAGAAAGCCTCACTGATTTCCCTGTCTCTGCCCCACCCTCTCCCTCCCTTAAAACTGAGGTTGTTTGCAGGGATGTCCTGATTTTTACATGGCTCTGAGGCTCTAAATTCCATTAGTCGTTATTTTGAAGCAAGTACTCTTAATTGCTTAACCATCTCTCCAGTCCCCAGCTCATACTTTTTTAAAAAACTTAGCTGGAAAGTGGAAATTTTAGATTTCAAAATATTTTCTATCACTGTATTATTGAAAAGATTAAAAATTTAATCATAAAAATCCAAAATATTTAGGAGTTACAGAAACACTGATGTATGCTGATTATACTTAAAATAAATAATCTAATTTATAACTATAGGACTTTGTCCATTTTGCCAATATGGTTGTATTTGTATACTTAAATAGAGATGGATTATTTGATTTAGTACAATTGCCCATTCTTAATTGAGTTTGCTATACTAATTATCATATCTATCATATTAATTAATGGTAGGTAATCTGAGAAAGATGAAAATAAAAAGTTAGCATTGCTATCACATTTTATATACGTGAACAAAGCATAATTTTCTTATAGAAAAAATGTATACAATATAAAATATGAGTAGAAATAAAAAGTACAAATCAGTAAAATCATAGAAATTTCATTATGTGATTTAAGAAAAACTGAGAAAATCTAGCATATATTGGAATAATATAACCAAGAGAATAAAGAAAATGTGATATTATATAATAAGTAATTGAAGAAAATAAATTTATGCAGGCAGGAACCTTATCAGAATATTATGATTGTAAAATCCTCAAATTTTATAGAAAACAACATGTATATATAGCAAAATAATATATAAATATTTGAAGCATTTTCATATGTATGTGTATTTAAATATGTATAAATATGTTTAATTATTTTAATTACACATGGCTGCATTTATAGGATATAATGTAATTCAACATGTGTATTCTATACATAAGTTATTATTTATCAGGGTAGGTGGTGCATTCTATCTCCTTAAATATTTATGTTGTATTTGATTCATCAACTTTTACAATTCTGTTCCCTTGTTGTTTGGAAACTAACATGCAAATGTTAGTGTTGTAATCCATGCTTGAATTTTGAGTGCATCCTCTCCCAGTCACCCATCCTCTCTCCGTGCTCCCCTCTCCCTAGTCTCCTACAGCCACACATTTTTCAGCCTCTCTTCTTTCTTCCCAAACCTCCATCTCCCACACCCGCACACTTTTCAGCTGCTGGTAAACTCCTTCCTATTTGAAATCGACTCTTTTTAAACTTTCATGTAAGAGCATGAAGTTCACTCTATGCCTGACAGATTTTCTTCCATTTCATATATGTATATACTAATCGAACCTATATATTGGGATTTCAGGACAAAAGTCAAAATTAATAAAGTAAGAGAATATACATATAAAAGAAAATTTTTGTTTTTGTCAAAATGTGCTGTTCCATTTCTAATGTTCTTTCTTTATTCTGCTTTCAAGAAAAACTTTCCAAAATACAGAATGAAGATGTATTTTCATCTTTAAAAAGTTACCATATTAATTATCATATTTATCCTATTAATGGTAGGTAATCTGAGAAAGATGAAAATAACAAAGTTAGCATCGTGAGGTAACATTTTTTTTTTTTTTTTAGGTCTTTTTGAAGACATGTCTCCTTTAGCCCCAGCTTCCTGCGAACTCGACTCCCATAGACCAGACTAGGCCTTGAACTCACCAAAGATCCACCTGCCTCGTGCCCCTGAGTGGTAGGATTAAAGGTGGGTGCCACCACTCCTGGCCTGGCATGATAACATTTTATATAAGTGAACAAGTCATAATTTTCTTATCATAGAAAAAATTAGACAATATAAAACATCAGTAGAGATTTGAAACTCTGAAACATTCCAGCCCTTCATTACTCAATAAGTACTACATTCAAATGTTATGTTTCCTCCTTCCAGTGTTTGGTTGCAATCTTTTTATGTCAAGCTCCGGGAAATCGATGCGTATTATCTTAATTTAAAATATTTATTTATTATTTTTATTTGTGTGTGATGAGTGGATGCTTGCAATGTATGTGAATGCACAGGTCTTGCAATGCCCGGGAGGTGTTGAAGAGACATCAGATTCCTCTGGGATCTTAGTTATGGAATGGCTGTTAGCTCTAATGTTGGTACTGGAATTGAACCCAAGTCCTTTCAGCCCGGAGTGCTCTAACTAGTGACAGTCTTTCCGTTCCTCATTCTATATCCTGTCCTTCCTTCCTTCCTTCCTTCGCTTACCGTTCCTTCCTTCCTTCCTTCTTCCTTCCCTTCCTTCCTCTTCCTTTTTTTTTTTTTTTTTTTTCCTCTTCCCCTCCCCCCCATTTGAGACAGGTCTCCAGTAGCCCCAGCTAGCAGGAACTCCTCTGTGTATCAGGCTGGCTTTAACTTACAGAGATATGCCTGTTCTGCCTCCCAGAACCTGTTCATTCTATTTGCTATACACACACCTGTTCAAACATTCTTCTCATTCTCTTGTGGAACCTGAACTACACTTTCTCCCTTATGTTTTAATTACTTGGTAAAAATTAATTTAGATATATTTACAGTTAAATTTTGCTTCCGTTTTCTCTTTTTGACTTAAAAAGAAGATATAATCTCTTCTTAGTGTCTGTTGATCTGATGCTTGATGGCATGCATTATACCATTATCTGTCACATTTCTCCTAGGAGAAAGTACTCTCTGAGACCTAACACAAACACATTCATTTCATTGTTTCCAATAAGAAGACAATGTTTGGAATACAATTGATGGTTGAGAAATTTTTCACTTTTTTTGGTCTTTTTTGAGACGAGGGGTCTCTATAGGCCCGGCTGTCCTGGAACTCATAAGGTAGACAGGTGGCTCTTGAATCACAAGGATCACCTGCTCTGGGCCTCCAAGCGCAAAGATGTAAGGCATGCTTGCCGACCACAACTGTTTTTTGTTTTTGTATCACTTTTTGAGTGTGAAAAATGGTTGTTTATGCAAGTAGTAGATGTTTTTATAATAGTTGACTTTTTATAATAATTGACTGCACGGGAACCTGTACTTGGTGTCCTCCAAGAGTGCCAGCAAAATTGTTTATTATAGAGAGTGATTTCAGAAAAATGATTCTCTCTCTCTCTCTCTCTCTCTCATAGACACACACACACACACACACACACACACACACACACACTGTTCTTAAAATTCCTCTGGGAAACATAAACAACATATAGCCCCCTTTTCATGCCCGATTTCACCAAAGTGCAATCTGAGAAATCAATGAAATTAGTGGGCTTATTTACAGAGGGTTTTCTTATAGGAATGTGGCTGCTTCCATCCTAAAACCAAACCAGAAAGTTTTTGTTCAAGCTAGATGGTGACTTCCACAGAGTTGCACAATATGGACAGAGTTCCCCTTGGCTTCCTCCATCTATATAACTCTGTTCCCTCTTCCTTGTGAAGCTACGTTTGTTAGGAGGCATGGCTGACTCTCCATTTTTACAGAGTCAGAGTCAAGCTTAGATATGATCACACTACGCAATGGGGAACAACCAAGCTTGATAAGGTGGCATCGGTCCATGAGCTGTCCATTGGAGGACTTCAGGAATGGCTTTAAAATAAAATGGACAGTCTGATTAATGACTTTTCATTAACACGTTCTTCTGACCTGAGCACCTGATCTTGTTTCCTGAAAATATCAATTTGCTATTATGCTTGAGAATTAACATATCAGTGTCCTGAAAGACAATGAACCCATCTTCATTGAAAACATGAAGATTGAGAAATGATGCTTTACAATGTATCTACGAAATATTCTAGAACTAGGGATAAAAGGCAGGTTTGTCTGATAATATAATGGTGGATCCAAACTTATCCTTCTCCAACTGAAGATAGAGATACAGTTTTGAATAAAATTATGAGTTAGGCTTGATTTGGGGAGACAGATCCTGAATGTAGCTCCAGAAGAGTTCAAGACAAAGTTCCAGAAGCTTCTAGTAATAGTTCCAAGAGGAATCTGGTGATATGCTGTCCTTCAAATTTGCAACTACACTTTGTGGTTGCACCAAATCCCTCCAATTGAAAGACAGGCTGAGCAAAGTTATTGTTATATCTCTTTTTATCTGAAAGCAGCTGTGATGTTTTAAGGTTAATCTGTTAATGAGCCCTAGAATTAACTTACCACATACTTTCAGACATGGTAATTAATGTATATGGGTGAAAAGTATATATCCATATTTTAGAGTAATATAAAATTAAAGGGAAAAATGTGAACTCCTAAACATATATTGGAGTTAACATACAGTTTATTCCTGGAAGACATAACTCTGGTACATGTATGATGTTTGTATTGTCATATTTTGGAACAATACAATGGGGAGGGAAAAGCAACAACATAAGGACTGGATCAAAGAACAGGCTGATATAGTTAAATTCTGCCAAAAACAATGGACCTTTACAGAGAAAAACTAAAAAGACTGAGAGAAAGATGAAAGACATGTGTAGCAGAATGCATGATCTGGAGTGGGGTGGGGGGAATGGAAGGGGTAATGTGTCTAAATGGAACTGAGAAATGATGTCTGAAATACACAAAACATCAATAAAAGTACTACAAAAAAACCTAAATGTAAAACAAGCTGTTTTATTCAGGTATTAACTGTGATATGTCCTAGTAATGCCACATTTTGGTGTCCTATGATAAAAAAGAAGACTTTCTTCTCCGAGTTGACAGATGGCTGGGGACATCCTATGGAAGAAAGGAATTCTTGGATGTTCTCAGTCATACACAGGGTATGTAACATGGCAACAAGCACAAAGTTTTCTTTCAGCCTGCACTGCTGCACTTTAAAAATTCTTTATTCACATTTTGCTTCTAGTTCCTTTACAGGCCCAAACTGCAAGAAACTGTGCTCAATTTTTTTTAATTTTATTTATTTATTTTTCTATGTGTATGAATGTACTGTCTGCATACAGGTCTGTGCACCCGTGTCGTGCAATGCCGCCGAGGTCAGAAGAGGGTGCCGGATTGCCCTGGAACTGGAGTTCTCCGGGAATTGGAGTTACAGACGGTCCTCAGCCGCCATGTGGGTGCTGGGGATCGAACCCAGGTCCTCTGCAAGAGCAGTCCGTGCTCTTAACTGCTAGGCCATCTCTCCAGCCCCTCAAATTTTTATTTTCATCTTCTTCTTTCTTTTTTTAATTTAATTTTATTTTTGTATGTGTATGAACGTACTGTCTGCATGTAGGCTTGTGCACCCGTGTCATGCAATGCTGTGGAGGTCAGAAGGGGGTCTCAGATTCCCCTGGAACTGGAGTTCTCCTGGAATTGGAGTTACAGACGGTTCTTAGCCACCATGTGGGTGTGGGGATCAAACCCGGGTCCTCTGCAAGAGCAGTCGGTGCTCTTAACTGCTAGGCTATCTCTCCAGCCCCTCATCTTCCTCTTTCTATTATGGGGATGAATTCATGTCTTGAATCTTGTATGTATGCACAATAATTAATGACCTTATTTAATGTAATTGGAAGTAAAGCATGACCAAAACAAATTTGTGAACCATTAAAAGTTATTCAGTCTTGCTTGTCTCAGGGAGACCAATATTTTGCTGTATTGGTCTCCCTGAGACAAGCAAGTCTCCTCCGTCAATATCAGCTACACCTCAACAGCCTGGAGATACTGTGCAACAGTGGCAGCCAAGTGTCTATATATATCCCAAATCTATTTGGCTATTAGCTCTCTCCTTGGAGGAATAACTCACAGTGGATGCCACAAGCTTATGTCCTCTAGTGGTTAGGAGATGTTATAAGCCACAATAAGAACTTGTCACCCTTTATAGAGAAACCACAGTTTGTGGATTAGCATACCATCCAAGCATCTGTGTCTATGCTCACAGCTTAGCTTGACATAATAATTGGTACTGCTTAAATGCCTGTACATCCAATAGCTTGTGCTTTGTTAGTATGACTAAAAAGGGTATCACTGGAAAAGCTGTCAACCCATGAAGGGAAACAACCTGAACAGACTGGAGTCCAAAATGACAACTCCAAAGAAATTAGACTGTTTTCTTCTCACCCACTTGTGCCCCTTTCCCAAAGCACAGGGAACAAACTGTGGAAGAGGAGGCGTGGTAGATTGTAAGGGCTGCGGAGAGATAGGGGTGAATCATGAGACTACAGGAATATAGTCTGGACTCCTGATTGATCAACATGCCTGTGCATACAAGCTTCTCCAACTGGACTATGGGAACCTTGGGTTGTTCAAAATTTGGACATAGATACTCGCAAAATGCACCAATTACCTAATTGTATGACATACTGAGTAACATCAATGTTATCTGCAAACAACTGTGTCATTATATTGTAGAATCCCTTAAAAATAAAAAATAAAAATAAATAAAAAAAAAGTTATTCAGAAATATTTTCCATGGTATCCCAACCAATGGCCATGCAATTCAAAATGTTGGGAAAAATTCATGACCTATTAAGATCCTGCTTAGAAACAATTCAATTGAAACACTTAACTCTTTGGAAACAAATTAGATATGCAGTCGTATCTAGAGAGAAAAAAATTCCATAATAAATATGTCTTACCTCATGAACCTCCTCTGCCTAATCCCCTCCCCCCACACACACTTTCATGGGTATTCCCTTACCTGTGACAAGAGATGATAGGAAAAACAAAACAAAACAAAAATAAACAAAAAAACAACTTAAGATTGTCACTGATTTGACCTTCATTTGGTTGAAAATACTGGCTCTGGGATGCATCTCTAAGCCTGTCTCTCTGTTAGATGTGAAACTCTTTTACTGTTTTGTTTGTGCCATAATGTTACCTGTTTAAAGGAAGAAATCATGCTTCTGATATGTTATTAACTTACAAATTATAAATCTTATAAATGGGCCAAAGTAATGTTTAAGGGATTTAAATAATATAACACACAAGGAAGACGAGTGTCTTTAATTTATAGTCACTGGAACTTGGCTGACTTCTGCAATAAATGTAAGCTCAATATTGAATGCAGAAGATTTATGAATGCTGGAACTTGCACAGACAGGATCAATTTAACCAGACGAAAAATTTAGTTAAACTAAAATTCATTAAGGTCATGGTGTATTAGGCACACCATTGGTGGGTGTAGTTACTCCAATTGGACTTTACCTTCTCAGGATCACTAGTAAAACATAAAGGGATACAGGAAAATTTAAGTCTTATAGTGAAATAAATGGCTACATCTGGCCAGTCCTCTCTCCTCCTGGTCATTTGTGAGGAGAGAAATACATATCTATAGAGTACAAAATAACAATATTTTGACATAGCATAACAAGATACTCCTATTCTGCATCCCTTTGACCCAGATCTCTGATTTTCTACATTCAAGCCTGTACTGAAGTTAAAAATGACCTCTAATGGGAAATATCATTTTAAGGAAAAGGATACTTTAGTTTGCCTTCACTGAAGGACTCAGGCTAAGCAATTATATGGATATAATCTTTCAAGCATTTCATCATCCCAAATATAATCTTGAAGAAATGCAAGTTAAGTGATAGTAAAGGTAGATACTTTTATTGGCTTGATTTTCCTTGATCATGAGTGCTGTCATGTACTCATGAACTTTTAAAATTTACATGTTAAGGAATGATCCTACAAAATCGACTGGTCTGATTTGTCAATTGCCATTGCAAGACATAGTAAATTCAATTTTAAAAGAAGCAAATGCCTCTTTTTGAATGTTAGCAAACTTTTCTGCAGTTTAAACTCAGCAGTAAAGCTGGCTCTGGAGTTGGGATTCTGCCCCACTTCAGACCCGTTTTTTTTTTTTTTTATCTCAAAATGTCCTCTGAATGCTCAAGAGACAATCTGACCCCCTTACTGAAGAGACCAAAATGAAGATAAACCCAGTTCTCTGATAAAAACATCATGCCTTTGGTATAGACACAGATGTTTGGATGGTATGTTAATCCATGAATTATGTTTTTTTCTGTAAAATATGACAGGGTTTTACTGTGACTTATATCATCTACTAACCACTAGAGGATGTAGGCTTGTGGCATCAGCCATGGGTTATTCCTCCAAGGAGAGAGCTAATATCCAATTAAATTTGGGATATACAGACATATGGCTGCCACTGCTGCACAGTATTTCCAAGCAAGTGAGGTGTAGTTGGTGCTGACGGAGGAGTCTTGCTTGACTCAAGGAGACCTATATTTGCTTTATTGGTTTAGTGGCCTTTGGTAACACAGAACAGCTAAGGAATGTAATATTACCTGCCACCTGACCCAGCCATACCTCTCCTAGGCATGTACCCACAAGACTCATCTTACTACAGAGATACATGCATAGCCATGTTTATTGCAGCTCGCTTCATAATAGCGAAGAGCTAGAACCAACCCATGTGTCCCTCAACTGACAAATAGATTGAGAAAATCTGGTAGTAATCTACACACATGGAGTCTATGAAGCAGTAAAGAAGTGACATCATGAGTTTTCAGGTAAATGGAGTGGAACTAGAGATTTATGTTAAGTGAAGAAAACTAGTCCAGAAAAAACAATGGTGTATTCCCTCATCTGTGGATGCTAGGTACCACATTACTTAGTGTAAGTATTTCTGTGCACGGCCCCTTTGGAGCTTTTTGTCCAGGTAGTTGGGAGTGATGCATATTGCGAACAACAAGAACAAGACACAGACAACAACAAACACAACAACACAGAAAAGACTTCATCAAAAGAACCTGACTGAAAAGTGAACTTCTGCTCAAAACGGTCAACTTCACCCATGGCGATTTTTGTGAAGACTGAGAAAAGAATGAAAAGCATGTTGCAGAATGCATGAGCTCTGGTGGGGTGAAGGGGGTAGGGTGGGGGACCATGGGCTAGATTGATTAGTACTAATAAAATTGAATATTATAAACCAGATAAAAAAATAATGTAGTATTACCAACAGAAGTTAAATTTACTTATGTCACGTTAGAAAGGTTTTGTGATAAAATCAATTTAAGAGATCTTTGTGTTAATATAACTATGTACTTGGGTGGAGACCCCCCCCCCCGACAGTGCCTACCCCTCAGGCTAAAGGAGGGGGTGGATCACCTTTATGCTTACCTTGCCCTAAAAACAAAGCAATTCAACTACCTCCTTAACCCTAAGACAATAAAGAATTTATCACTTCAGATGAACGAAAAGATATTTATTATTTATTATTTATTATTTATTTATTTTATTTATTGTGTCTTTCGAGACAGGGTCTCTATGTCGCCCGCCACCTGCCTGGAACCCCTCTGTAGGCTAGGCTGGCCTTGAACTCCCCAAAGATCCCCCTGCCTCGCCCTCCCATCAGTGCTAGGATAAAGGTCGTTTGGCCACCACCACGCCAGCTTTTTGAAGAAAGAAAATATTTTAAAACCCGACCTTGAATGCGCAACAATCTTTGGTAATTTTTAAAATGATAAATAGTAAGCCATATACCTGTAGATAACAGAATTTTCTTACATTTTCGATGAAATAATTTTTTAATCCCCAGCAACTTGTGAGAAGAAGCCCTCTTTTAAAAATATTTCTTTTTTTTCAGCTTCTTTTTTTATTTTTTTTTAATTTATTTTTATTTTTTTTAATTATTTTATTATTGTTTTAATTTTTTTTTTTAAAATCTTTTATTTAATTATTTATTTTTTATTTTATGTGTAATGAATGCTTATTGTCTGCATTGCAGGTCCGCGCACCCGTTTGTCGTGCGATGCGCGAGGTCAGAAGACCGTCTCGGATTCCCCTGGAACTGGAGTTTTCTCCTGGAACCGGATTCACAGAAACGGTTCTCTAAGCCGCCATGGGTGCTGGGGATTCGACACCCGGGTCCTCTGCAAGACGCGGTCGCGGCCGCTCTTAACCGCTAGGCCATCCCTCAGCCCCTTATTTATTGTTTATGATGCTTTGTGTATTTCACCTATCATTTCCAATTCAAGTCACGGCATTATACCCTTCCCTTACCCCATACAATCCACACCCTTACCCATCGCAGATCGCGCATTCTGCCGTAAAGTTTTCTGCATCTTTCTCTGGCTTTTTTTGTTTTGTTTTTTTTTCTTTTTTTTTAACAATAGGTGATACATTTGTGAGTACAAGCATCCTTCAGTGTAAAACCAATTTGCAAGCGTTGTGGCCCAACCCACACAGCCTCATGGGCTCCCACTCATCCTGCAGGGGGGGGGGGCCTTGTATGTTCAATCAAGTTGATCAACTGAGTGTACGTCTTTATATTTTGTAGTTTCACCATTAACCCCCATCGACGCCCTTTTACATTCTTACCCACGCCCCCTCTTCCGCAGATTGTTCCCTAGGCTTAGAAAAGGGGCACAGTGGTATGAGAAGCAAAAAACACTCTATTCTCTGGAAGCTGATGTCTTGGTCTCTTAGTCGAGTCTGGGCTGTTTTTCTTTCATGGGGCTTGCCAGCATTGTCCAGGCTAACTGGTTTGATCCTACTAATGTTAGAGAGCCACCACAATTAAGATATATGGGTATTTAAACAAGTAACTTGTTATGGTTAGGTTACTTGGTATGACAACAGGTGTTTGGATGGTATGTCAATTATCATGATCTACAATTTTCTTCTGATAGTTGGCATGGGTCTTCGTGTGGCTGTATAACATTCACTACCATTAGAGGATGTAGGCTATGTGCATCAGCCATGTGGTGTTATTCCTCCAAGGAAAGAACCAATAGCCAATTAGATTTGGGATATACAGACATATGGCTGCCACTGCTGCACAGTATTTCCAGGCAGATGAGGTGTAGCTGGTGCTGACGGAGGAGTCTTGCTTGACTCAAGGAGACCTATATTTGCTTTATTGGTTTAGTGGTCTTTGGTAACACTCTCTGGCATCCCAGAGACCATCTGTATACTTGCAAGTGCGGTCTCCATACATCTTTTCCATGTTTGTATCAGGTCTTCAACAGCAGGGCCTTATCGCCTCTCTTCCTGCAGATATCCCAGTTAGAAGGCAAGGAGCCTTATTTCTATTTAACCTCAGGTAATTCAAATTATGCTATTAAAAAGTTTTGTTTTCACAAACATTCAGATTATACTGGTCAAATTCTTGTGGTTTATTTTTAGTTACTTCAAGAAATTCTGACTTTAACAGCACAATTAGCTTATTGTTCACTTTTATAAAATCAAATATTAGTCTATCATTAGACACTTATGAGAGGATACACATAGTAAAAGTCCTCACCTCACATATTAAATTAAAAAATGATATTTTTTTCATGGTATTAAGATAAGTGACAGAAAATGTTAGAAGGATGTAAGAATGGGAATATTTTTAGATTAAGGTAGATCTATGTTTCCAGAAAAGAAGAGAGAATAAAAAGGTCTTTTCGTATGTTATAAGGGCTTGAATAAAGTATTTTAAATATTAAAAAGATAAAACCTAGAGATTTTATTATAATATATATAATGTTAAAGTTCAAGGAAACCTCTATTTAATTCAATGGGGTTATTTTTCTATTCTTGCTATTACAAAGATTGGCTTATAAATTAAAATATATGTCTGATCAAGGTTTATTTAAAAGCATTTAGTTTTGGCTAACTTTTATAAAAGTCTTAACAAGACAATTCATCCTCTGAATATCTATCTGGAGCTAAGTTTCATGCTGTAAAGATTTGCCATTTCTCCTTTCAGTAACTAGACATTTATATTTAATTTTGAAATGAAAAATTTTCATTCAAGTCCTGATAAATAGCTAGACTTTCTATCAATATTGGGTAAATAGTGAACTAAAACTTATTAGAAAAATTGTTCCTAATATTTTCATATTTATATGGATGTTATCTGTTCCAGTTTCTCTTTGTTTGCTGTGACAAAACACTCTGGCCAAAACCAACTTGGGGAGGAAAGGTTTTATTTGGCTCTCATCTCCCAGTTCATCACTGAGGGAGTCCAGCACAGGAACTCAGGGCAGGAACCTGGAGGGAGGAGCTGAAGCACAGGCCATGGAGGATGCTGCTTCTTATTGGCTTGCTCCCCTGGCCCATGCTTAACCTGCTTTCTTATATAGTACAGAACCACCTACCCAGGGTTGGCACCACCCACAATGGACTGGGCCCTCCCATATCACTCAACAATCCAGAAAATACTTCACAGAAGTGGCCACAGGCCAGTCCAATGGAGCCAATTCCTCCATTAAGGTTCCTTTGACCCAGGTGTGTCAAGTTGACAATAAAGTTATCCAGCAGAACATCTTACTAGCTTTTCCTAAAGATATGCCTTATTTCTTTGGAAAATTTATGAGCTTCATAAAAAACATTATAGCTAATACCAGATAAAATATTTATAAATGTTTATTTAACTATTATGGATATATTGGCACTATATTTTTTATTAAGCATCATGATTTAGAATAGTTTTATCTTTACCTAAAAGATAACATTCCATTTTTCTCTACAACTGTTAGGATTTTGATTGATTTCAACTTGTAATTCTTAAATTGGCTTTTATTCATGTATTTGTTTCCTTTAAAGGAGCCACCCATTTAAACTACCCAGCCACATTATGGCAACTCTTTAAATCTTGTGTTACATCAAATTCAATTAGAAGCTTATTTTAAAAACAAAACAATTTTCCTCATATATGATTATATTTACTTACTCATTTTTAAATCTCTTATTTCCCTTGTAGCAATTACTAGACAATTAACCCCCTCTTTCAACATTTTTGAATGGTCATTTCTAGTCAATAAACATAAAAATATTTTCTCTCCAAATTATCAAATAATTAATTACTTTTATTCTACAGGGCTGAACCACATCAGTATACTTTCCTAGATAAGATCTTGGCATTATTTATCTTTCCACATCTTCAAGTACTACCAACTTTATTTTACATACCACAAAAAATAACAAATAACTTTTATTGTTTATTCAGGAGAAACATTCCTTCATTGCATGCGATTTTCATTAATTCCTATACAAAATTTTTCTTCCATATATTTATATACACATAGGTATCCCTCCCTCCCTCCCTCCCTCCCTCCCTCCCTCCCTCCCTCCCTCCCTCCCTCCCTTCCTTCCTTCCTTCCTTCCTTTCTTTCAATTTTTGCTGTTTTTGAGACAGGGTCTCCCTGTATCCCTGTAGCCCCAGCTAGCTTGGAACTCTTATAGACCAAGTTGGCCTGGAATTCACAGAAATCTGCCTGCCTCTGCCTCCTGAGTGCTGGGATCAAAGGTGTGCACCAGCATGACTGGCTGTAACCCTTTCATAATGAACTAAATAATTGTAATTTTGTAGATGGAGACCATAAGTCAGCAAAGAAACTATTATATAGTGATGGAATATTGAATTGTCTATGAACCCCAGAGTAAGCAACACCACCAGGATCTATAGCTGCCATTTCTACTTTCAAACAATTCCCTAATTGATCTACTAGCACTATATGGCTGAAACCTTGTGGGTATTTTCTTGAGCCACATTGGCTCATTCTTCAGTCTTTATTGTTTTCAATATGTAACTCTATTTAGAAACTCCTTCATTATGGGCTGGAGAGATGGCTCAGTGGTTAAGAGCACCAACTGCTCTTGCAGAGGACCAGGATTCAATTCACAGCACACACATGGCGGCTAAGAACCATCTTTAAGCTGGGCGTGGTGGCTCATGCCTATAATCTCATCGCAGCACTCAGGAGGCAGAGGCAGAGGCAGGGCAGGGAGATCTCTGTGGTTCAACCCCCCCCCCCCCCCCCCCCCCCCCCCCCCCCCCCCCCCCCCCCCCCCACCCAGGCCAGCTTGGCTTACAGCTTCAGGACAGCTGGACTAAAGGGGACCCTGACTCAAAAAAAACAAAAAAATTAAAAAAAAAAAAAAAAAAAAAAAAAAAAGAAACTCCTTCATCAATGAATAAATCTGTTTTTTATTTCATGTAGAATTACCTGTTCTCCACAAAAGGAAATAATCATACAATACTGTCTTTTATTTATCATTGGTATATACTAAATAACTACAGTCATGTTCTGACTGCCAGTCAGTGGGTATCATCATCGTGAGAGAAGTCAAACTCTAGGTATTTGTCCTAATGAAATCTGGCAAGTGAAATTAACTTACATAAATTCCTTTGGTCTTTGGTCTTTTTAAACGGGGTCATATATAGTTTGTTTTTATTACCGCATGAACACAAGAGCTGCTTGAACTCTTTAAAGCACTTTTAACAAGTCAAAACAAATAGTTATCTTGCTTATATCTAAAACTTTTACCCTTTTTGCCAAATTGAAGCAGTTAATGTCTCTCAACCATTCCCCATATTACCCCAAATATAAGCTATAATTATACTAATTCATTTATTTTTCAAAGTTTAAAACCATCAAAAAGGGTAATTTGTTCAGGAACAAATCAAATTTTAATCTTTTTAAATTTTATTTATTTCTGTATGTGTATGAATGTACTGTCTGCATGTAGGTTTGTGCACCCGTGTTGTGCAATACCACGGAGGTCAGAAGAGGGTCTCGGATTCCCCTGGAACTGGAGTTCTCCTGGAATTGGAGTTACAGACGGTTCTCAGCCGCCATGTGAGTGCTGGGGATCGAACCCGGGTCCTCCGCAAGAGCAGTTGGTGCTCTTAACCGCTAGGCTATCTCTCCAGCCCAATTTTAATCTTTTTAAAAAAATTTATTTATTTACTTATTTTTATGTGTATGAATGTACTGTCTGCATGTAGGTTTGTGCACCCGTGTCATGCAATACCGCAGAGGTCAGAAGAGGGTGTCGGTTTCCCCTGGAACTGGAGTTAAAGACGGTTTTCATCCACCATGTGGGTGCTGGGGATCGAACCCAGACCCTCCGCAAAAGCAGTTGGCGCTCTTAACCGCTAAGCCTTCTCTCCAGCCCCTAATTTTTAAAAAACATTTAAAAATTTAAAAAACTGCACCTCTAAATCTGACAGCAAGAGAAACTTATTTTTTAAGATGCTTTTCCAACAGATGCTGGGGGCCAAATTGAGAGATGCAGTTTTAAAAGAAATGATACCAAATGCTGGAGAGGCTGTGAGGAAAGGGGAACACTCAGTCACTGCTGGTCAGATTGCAAACTCATGCAACCCCTATGAATAGTATGAACTATTAAATAGTAAGAACTTTTAAAAGACTAAAAATTAACCTACCATTTAACCCAGTCATACCAATCCTGGGTAGATACCCAAAGGATTCATCCTACTGCAGAAATACGTTCACAACTTTGTTTATTAGTAAGCAGCTCTTTTTACAATAGTGAAGAGCTGGAAGCAACCCAAGTGCCCTCGACTTATGAGTGGATAATAAAAATGTGCTACATCTATACAATGGAGTTCTATGAAGTGGTAAATAAAGAAGACATCATGAAATTTGCAGGTAAATGGATGGAATTAGGAACTATTATGCTAAGTGAAGTAACACAGTCTCAGAAGAATAAACAACATATGGTGTCCCTCATTTGTGAAGCTTAGCACCAAAGGTGGGTAATTATTTTAGTAAAAATAATACCACGTTGACTGATATTACTATAGATATAGGTCGAAGTTTATGTCTCTCTTTTCCTCATTCCTAAGATTTATGAGAAAGAATAAAGATATTTTAAAAACTACATCAGAACATATACCAACATACTATGTAATTTAGGAATGTAAAGTTAAAGGTCTTTAGACTTGCATGCAAGCTTACTGTTAAACTGGAAATTCCTAAATGTGTTTTGGAATTAGCCTATAGCTTATTTTTAGACTTTGTAAACTTGATATATATGAGGAGTACATAGATGTTTTGGAGTGATATAAAATTAAATGGAAAAATAATTAGAAAAAATGTTTTATCAAAGCTTGTAGTTTTACATAAATCAAGTTAAGGCGAATAATGCCCAAGATCCTGTTCCTCTACTTAACTGGAACAGTGGCTCTATCTCTGTGTTTTCTCCTACAGACCACTCTGCAGTGTAGCTTAACTGGGAAACACATCCCAGAAAGCTACAATCAGGCAAGAGAGATGTTCTCCTGTACATGTGTAGCTGTCATGCTTCATGTGCCTTCTACTCCAATGTTGCCCTGCCCATGCCACCTACTCCAGAGACCTAAGATGACATGATGCTCACCTATTCTGATCCTTTAGCACACAGCCCATGACTAGCCAACCCCCATGACCACCCTGAGAGAAAAAACAAATAATGGGAGCTATAGGAATGAATTTTAAGCTTTATTTATTTATTTTTTTATTTATTTCTGTATGTGTATGAATGTACGTCTGCATGCAGGTCTGTGCACCCGTGTCATTCAATGCCGCGGAGGTCAGAAGAGGGTGTCGGATTCCCCTGGAACTGGAGTTACAGACGGTTCTCGGCCGCCATATGGGTGCTGGGGATCGAACCCAGGTCCTCTGCAAGAGCGGTCGGCGTTGGAGAGGAATGACTTTTATAAAGTGTACAGAATCTGTACTAATGAGTTTTAATTAATCTTGGAAACCTCACTGAACTATGTGCCCTTGTGACATGGGCACCTTGTCTTGTTTCCTGGAACCCTCTATTTTCTATTCCATGTTAACATAATGAATAAATGTGTGTTTGTATGAAAGGCAACGCATCCATCTTCATTGAAAACATGAATATTGAGAAAGCATGCTTGACATTGTGTCTATGAGTTATCCTACAACTTGCAATGACAAGACAAGGTTGTCTGATAAGGGTGGATCCAAATTTGCACTTCTGCAATTGAAGATGGAGAAATTATTTTGAATAAAATTATGAGTGAGGCCTGATTCAGGGAGACAGATCCAGGGCACATTTCCAGACACCGTGGCAGCAGCATAGTTCCAGGAATAGTTCCAACAGACATGGAGGAACAAGTATTCTCACAGTTTGGGACTGCCATCACAATCTAAATGAAAAAGTCGTACTGTTTTATTCAGGTATTAACTGTAACATGGCATAGCAATATCTCAAAAGACTATCGGTTTCCAAGTATTATTGATTTCTGCTTCATCTGACATGAACATTATTGAGGAAATGAAAATAGACATGATATGTTAGGAAATAAAGAGATACGTTGGACAGTCATGGCAAACTGTTGTAATACTGAAAGTTGGAAAAAGGATCATCTTTCTTATCAATGAATGGTATTATATTTTAAATTGCATTAACATACATTATTAACTAGAAAATGTCAACCACAGTACATAAGAAAAAAATATACTTTTGAACTGGTTATAGAATCCAAAATATGTGTTTCCTGCTTCCTGAAAAACAAGTAGATTTTAAAAATAGATTTTTCAGGGATGTACATCAACTTGAAGCTTCAACAGGGAAGCAGATACTTATTTTGTGATTATAAAAATTAATTCATAATTAAGTTAATCACAAAGACATAAACACAACATAAAGAAAACTGTATAAGATTAGCTTATGTATGTAATACTTATGTAAAATACTAAAATACCAAATTTAATTTCATTGTCGATATGACTAAGTGTATCTTTTACTGTGATTCTCCATCAACCTTTATTTTATCTCTACATTTGGGGATAATATAAACCACTAACATTAAAAACAATAACATCAAAAATAAAACGGTGTAATTCACTTTTGCTCATAGTAGAGGAATACACTTCAGTGTGGTACATGTTTGAGAATTTGGCTCCAGAAGTCCAAGGCTATTATTTTATTGCACAGAATATATTTTTTCCTGTCTCTAAAGAACAAATAAATATTTTGCACAGGAACAGAAGTACAGATGGAGGTGGACAGTAGCATCTTACCTCTTAAATTAGTTCTTTTACAACTCACTTCCCAGATGTTTATTCCCTCTGCCCCCTGCTATCTTGAGGAGAATTTGCTTTTGTCTGTCAATGAGTCATAAATTTTCTTCTTAAATCTGGAAGAAGCACAAAGACACAGTTGAGCTTAGCATGAGTCACTGACTGACAATGTAAAGTTCCAAGCTTATGCTCTCAGTGCTGCTTTGTTTATTGGAGAAAATTGATCACTATTTTTTTCTTAATATCTTCCAAATGCCAAGGTTTTATGTAGTAAGAGTTCAGCCATCAAAACCAAATTTTTCATTCAAAATAACTGTTTCTTTTCTCATTTTGATATATTTTAATATATATAGATATATGAGTATATGAGTGTACATTCACACATGCACATGCATGTGAATGCATATAGAGACTAGATGCTGGCCTTGGGTGTTATTCTCAATTGGCCTTCTTTGTTTTAAGATTAAAAAAATATTTATTTTATTTTGCATGGGTGCTTTTCCTGCATGGATTTAAGTGCAGCATTTGTGCAAAGGCCGCAGAGGCCAGAAGAGGGCATCAGACCCCCTGAAACTGGAATTACAGATGTGAGCAGCCTTGTGGATGATGGGAACTAAATCTGGGGTACTTTGCTTGTGTAGACAGTGTTCTTAAATACTGAGCTGTCCATCCATATGTTTTGAAGCAGGATTTTTCACTGAATGCTGAGCTCACTGTGTGCACAGCCTGACCAGCAATTTCCAAGGATCCTCCTGTGTCTTCCTCCAGAGAGCTGGGATTACAAATGCACTACTATTCCTGGCTTTTTACATGGGCACTGGTGATCTGAACTTAGGTTATCCTGTAAGACAAGCACTTTACTGACTGAGCCATCTCCCCAGCCCAACACATTTTTTTTTAAAATACGTATGTTCTTTATAAAATTCACATTTTATTCACCTGCAGGTACTAACACTCATTCTTTACCTTGAATGCCAAGTATATTCTCCTATCCTTGAAGCACAATACATTATATTAGAGAAGACATAGAGAATTTACTTTTTAACTAATTGTACATTGTCATAACAAGCAGAACAAGTCCCTTTCACTCTGCTGTATCATCTCTGCTAGATATCCAGGCAACTTCATTATAAGACAGCACCTTTCATCTGTTGTCCACCAAGCAAAACAAAGACAGAAAATTTGTGGAGGCTCCCACCATTCAAAAAAAGCCGTTTCACCAAAATGAAACATTTAGAAGCAGACACTGAATGTACTCTTCAGGTTACATTGATGTATAAGGGGAACAATTAAATACTGTAAATGTGATATGTTAGGGCTTACTGGAAAGCCAATTGTGAAAATGTAAAAGCCTATTTAGCTTAAAACAACTACACTTTTGACTCTCCAAAAATATGTATATATTTTTTCTTACTAAACAATTCTTTATTTTTATTTTAATTTTGGTGGTTTTCATACAACATAATTTAATGGGATTTAGATTCCCTGTACCCAGCTCCCCTTTTTGCCCCCTGCTCAATTTAATGGACTCTGTTATACATAATAAAGACTATAGAATTTAAAGTGTGTTTCCAAATGTCCTTCAGTGTGGGTCCATCCACTGGAGCCTTGTTAATCTACCAAGAGTCCCATGCTTGAAAGACACTGTCTCTGCCACCCTCATCAGCCAGTTGTTGCCACATTTCTTCAGGTGGGGTGGTAGCTTCTTACCCACTTCTTCATGTTTATGCTGGGATTTTGTCTGGTTTGAAATAATGATGTTTATATGCCAGTTAAATCAATGGGGTAGGAAAGATGAGGCTTCAAAAGGGTCTCTGTATCTCTGAAAGGCAGAGGATCATAAAGTTGAAGGTGCACAGTGTGTCTCTTAGAAGAAAAAGCTAAACAAAAGACTGTCATTCACAGGAATATAGAGTCCCACATACTACAGTTGATCCTATGACAGAACATGCTACCATAAAGAGCAAGGATTGTCTTGACATTGGATATTAAGGTGTGCTCCCCATATGTCCTAAATACTTTTCAGAAATTACTGGTATATAAATTTTTGGAGGCAGAAATATCTTTTATTTATTTATTTATTTATTTATCTATTTGTTGTTTATTCACTTTCCACATGCTATTGTGTTATCATTTTGTGCCTAGCACTTAATTTGTCCACCAGTGAATAAAAATAAAGACTATGAAAGTTTTGATAAAATAATACTTTTTTTGATTTCCCTGAGATATCCTCTTTACAGTTAGCCTCTCTACTTATATAAAGCATAATAGAATAGAATATAATAAAAATATGAAAAACAAAAGAATTTGATACTGAAAAAATTTTAAGTAATCAAGACAAAGGCATTAACATATTCATGTTTTCTAAAATTAATGTCTAATGTTGTGTCTAATTTCCTTTGCTGTACTTTCATGAAAACTCCAAAGGTTGAAAATGAATTATAAACAAAATTCAGGATGGAGACACTGACCAGCTTGGGCATCACTAATTGTATGTTTTCCTTTTGCATTATTTTGTGCAAACACAATATATATCTATATAATTTTAATTTAAAATACAATATTCAAAGGGATGCAGATTTTGGAAATGGTATTTGCTATCTTTTGCTGAGTGAAAACTGAAAACTATAACAACTTAAGACAAAAATATGTATTATGTGGCATGATTTCTAAGGCTCAGCAATCCAGCAGCAGCTTATCTGGGTACTTCTGCCAAGTGCAAATATAGTCAACTCAGAGCTCAAAGCTCAAAGCTGGCTTAAGGGATTCTTCTAATTGAGAGAGAGAGAGAGAGAGAGAGAGAGAGAGAGAGAGAGAGAGAGAGAATTACCCTGCAGGGCAGAATACCATTACATATGACATATGCTATTGGCCACCAAAAGCCATTCCTAGAATAGTATGCGGGTAGGCTGACAAGTGTGTGAAACCAGGATGCATGGATGGCGTGGGTGTGAACTGAAGTGAGGAATTAGAAACCTTGCTGGTAGAGCAGGAGGCCAAAATGAGGCTTTCATCAATTAAGTCCTGGAATTACCTTTTAGATGGTTCTCTTCTATTTTGTTTCAGCTCAAGATAAGTTACACATTTGTAAATCAGAAGCAGTTATTTGAAAGAAATTAAACTTGGAGAAAATACTCCTGTGTTCATATATATATATATATATATATATATATAAAATGTATAAACACACACATATATATTATATTAAAAATCAACTTTCAAAATATTGTTAATACTAGACCTGTCTTTGAGCTTCATCTAAAGCTTAAATAGTTGAATGAACAGAGGGCTGTTTGTGGTGGAGCTTTCACTCCCATAAGAAACATATTAGTGTTTCAGTATCACCCTCATGATTAATAGTATCATCTAACCCATTCTAAGCAAGGGTTTCTGCAGTTTCTATTCATATGAAACAATTCTTTGGCAATTTTTTTGAGAATAATATCTTTGGGAATAATAGCCACAGAGCAAAATGTTGGATTTAGAAAATATTTTGATCTCCATGGTGATCAATAGTTTCAAAGAAACTTAGAAATTACTAATAACATTGTATTCAGAATTCATTCCAATTCTTTCCTAAAACCTTTTTCTCCACCCTAAATGAAGAAAGATCTAATAAAGAAGGGGTGCCAGAAATTAAGTCTAGACTATGTTCTGGGGATGAAACCTCCACTGGGCTCTAAGGAGCTTGGGGATACTTTAATCTGCCAGGAGTTTTTGATTTCAAAAAATGGATACTGTTTCTGAAAATTTTAAGTAGAAAAACATGTTTGATACAAGAAAATTGGGTAGTTCAGAGAATCCTTATGAGGTCTGAAAACACAGACCTGGAAAATAGTGCTAACAATAATTCCAGATGTAGGGAAAGAGAGAGAAAAGAACAAGAACATTAACACTGACATTCTGTTCAACTCTTCACATATGTGTCATAAGAGTACAGTCTACGGCAAACAGGGATAGCTAGTTATATGTTTATAAGCCAGCTTGAATGCAGTGGGTACATATTAAACTTTGAGTTAGATATTAATTTAAATACTGCAAACAGACATACTTTAACAAGCTATGTTCATATAAAGTTTACATACTAATGACACTCATCGGTTAAGATATTATATAGTCTGATTTTAATTAATTCAGCTATCCACCAGATTCTTCTCAGTGCAGTCTAATGTTTCCCTTCTTGATTCCAGGTCATTATGTTTGTATGATGTGCAATTCTTTACCTAGCCTTCATCAATGTGTTAGATAGTATTAGATGTAGACTACCACAGACACTGTATCCCAAAACCTCCCTGTACCTTCTCCAAATTCCTTCACAAGGGTAAGCAACTCTGTAATTTCAGGATTTACTAAAAGTTTTATGATATGAAATATTATTATTCCAAATCTTATATATAGGCATTACCACAAAAATTCTGTATTTGTAAATAAAAATCTTCTGTGAATATATTCATATAACCAATTACTCACTCATTTTTACTTTTCTATGAACTAATAAAATGTTCTCTCACACAAAGAACAGAACAACTTGAATGATATTTTTTCCCTAAAGACAGGGTCTTCCTGTAACCCCAGCCGTCCTGGAACTTGCTATGTAGACCAGGAATACCTTAAATACACAGAGATCAGCCTGACTCTGCCTCCTGATGGCTAGGATTAAAGGTATGTGCCACAATGCCCAGCCAACCAGAATGATTTTATGGGATCCTTTGGTGATTTATAGAAGCAGTCTCCCACATGTTAAAAGAGGCAGACTTGATTTTGTTTCATAATCCTTTATTTACTTCCACTTCCACTGAAGTCATTTGGAATGAATAGATTAAAGCTCTCTCAAGAAGCTGGGAGCTAAGGGACAGAATATGTGCGGATACATGGGTTGGGAAAGACAATCTATTACATATGACTCATGGTTCTCTTATAGTAAACTCAAAGAGGATATTATTTGCTGCAATGTTACATCTGTTTTTTGAAGGAGAATTGTTTAACAAAACAGTAACTTCTGAAACATATGGATGGCTTAGAGAGTAGAGGAAGAGATGTTACTTTAACATAGGAAAAGCAAGATGTCACTATTTAAAATATATCCATCTAACAGAAAAATTAGAAAGCTGTTTTTCAAACAAGCTATTGATAAAGCAAAGAGCTATGTCATAAAAGAAACTTAGAAATACTAACTTTAATAATATACAATAAAATATATTATATGTTGTCTCATTAGAACAGAAACATTAGTTCATTATCCATCTTCCCTTATAGTTTTTTGGGAACTCTTGGCGATCTGAGAGAAATTCATCCTCTTTTATATCAAATCTCATTTTTAAATTTTATTCAGGAGTGCTTCTTCAGTACTTGCTCTACATTGCAGTATCACTTACATGCTTTAATCTATCAAATAATGATAAGAATACCACATATTTTGTTGGTTACTTTTTCATTTTAATTAAAGCATCACAGGGGGCTGGAGAGATGGCCTAGCGGTTGAGAGCACCAACTGCTCTTGCAGAGGACCCGGGTTCGATCCCCAGCACCCACATGGCGGCTGAGAACTGTCTGTAACTCCAATTCCAGGAGAACTCCAGTTCCTGGGAAATCTGAGACCCTCTTCTGACCTCCGCGGCATTGCACAACACGGGTGCACAGACCTACATGCAGACAGTACGCTCATATACATACAAAAATAAAAAAAATTAAAGCATCACATTAGTGTAAAAAACATAAAAACGTTATTTCTGGAATGAGATGTGTGAACTAAGCCTATACTCAAGGTTGGGACAGGATGATCCTATTTGGGGCCACCACTGGTGTAGAGTATGGCCCTTTCTCAGTAAACCAAAGGTTATGAAAGTAGATTATTGCCCAGTGTGGTGGTGCATGCCTTTAATCCTAGCACTCAGGAGGCAGAGGCAGGCAGATCTCTGTGAGTTCAAGGCCAACCTGGTCTATAGAGTGAGCTCCAGGCCAGCTCCAGCTGGGACTAAAGGGAGATCCTGTCTCAAAAATATGTAAAAAAAAGAAAGTAGATTATTGACAGAGTATATAGCTAGCCCATGTAAAACCATGGATTCAATATCAAGCATAACAACAACATGGAACATAAAATAAAATAAAATGAAATAAATAAAATAAAACAAAATGTTTATTTTAGTCCTCAGGATGGTCTTCTCTTAAACTTATGCTAATATTTCTGTTTTTTCACACAATTTCATTTAAACTACTCCTACATACCCAACTCATGTAAAACCCTATACGCTAGAAATTCTTATAGTTTTCACATTTTTACCCCCTTTTTTTCCAAGAAATTCTTAGGCAACCCTGGATATATAATATATAAAATGATGTGCAAATAGAATATTTACTGTTAATAAACCATAAAGAAATGTACTTTAAAACAATTATTTTTATGCATATAATTTATTATTTGTTAAAGAAGAAAGTGTATTTTCAAGCTAATGAGATGGACAAGATTACTTACTTTTACATAAAGAATTGAATATTGGCTGAATATTTAATACTGATGCACACAATATATACACTATTTTTCTAGATATAATATCATTAATGCTGAGAATGCTATTTTTCATAACCAGGAAGTAAAAATTGATAGAACTATTTTTAGAGCCATTTCAAAAATTGTTGGAAATTGTGTCCTAATTCTGATCCAAAATTCACTTCATTTCTTTTAATGAAAATCAAATCACATCTCAAACAGCAGAATTTTTAAACACTAAACATTGTAGCACAATAGTACTACAATGTGCTCTGAAGACTGACTATAAGAAAATGTTAAAAGTTTTTTGGTTACCATGTTTCAGGCATTTTGTTTCTGAAAACTTTGCACATTCAGTAAAAATATCACAGTTTTATCACACAGTCTCAAATCTAATTTGAGGTGTTTCAGGCAACATTTGTTGTGTGACTATATGGTCTTGATTATACCTGTTATGTGTTCAGAACCAATATTATAATGAAGTTTCATGATGGATGAATGCTTGAATTCATTATATGTGTGATTTTTAATTAATTTTGAGTTGCTCTGTGTTAAGAAACCTTTTACCACTGTCAAACTTCCCTAAACCCGCTTCATTTACAGCACCCCATATGGGTTGTCACAGGTAGTTTAAGAAGCTACAGTCCTTGATTGCCTCCCAGAACTTGAAAGTAAGACCCTATTGCTGAAGACAACAGGTTGCTTCACATCAGGAGTTCCCAATTGAGCTAGAACTGACTTGGAAGCCTCCTTCCTAAAGACTAGCTCTCAAAGTATCAGAAGGTACCACTCAAGCTGCCAAGAGAGACAACTAATAAAAGGCTCTGACCAGGTAGAAGGCCAAGAGCCACAACAAGGATCATCCCAGAAAATTATCTCTATGAATTTTTATCTTTAAGGCAATCAACTGTTGTCTAATTGGGCCTAAGTCCTGCTCAACAGGAAGGAATCCATACATAGTAATGTAAACATAGCCCAGTACACAGAGTTGTGGAGATTCTAGAGAAGAAATTACTACTGTCACTTTCCTAGACCAACATATCTTAGTATATTCTAAATGTATATAATTATATTCACAGACAAGTATAATTCTCACTACTCATGAAAGAAGCTTCTCTTTGCAACAGATGGAGACTATTGCAAACCTTCAAAACTGGTCAAATGCAGAGAATAAGTGACTGTGAGGCATCGAGCCCTAAGTGATACCATAATCCAGCTTCTACACCTAAGGCTCAGGAAACATCCCAAAAGAGGGGGTGGAAAAATTATAAAAGTTAGAGAACTGAGACCCCCTGCTGCTAGTTAATGCATTCTAGACATGATAGGGAAGCTGCACCATGAAATCTCCACAGTGTGGTGGCCAAACTAGGTCTACATGATGATAAAACTAGTCCACATGCAAATTGACACATGAAAGAGGATAGGGGAAATTTCATATGGTCCCACCACAAGATGAAGAGCTAGTCAATGGATACTGAGAAAGGGAAAATCAATCATACACACACACACACACACACACACACACATACACACACACACACAGAGAGAGAGAGAGAGAGAGAGAGAGAGAGAGAGAGAGAGAGAGAGAGA
>VZQC01000622.1:1539798-1586382 GCA_009823505.1 Rhizomys pruinosus
ACAAAACTGAAGATCCAAACTTGAGCACATGCAATTTCAGCCATGTCATATTTGACAAGGGGGCCAAGAAGACACAATAGAGAAAAGACAACATCTTCAGCAAGTGGTGTTGGCAAAACTGGATCACTACTTGTAGAAGAATGAAATTAAACCCCTACCTCTCGCCCTGTACAAAAGTCAACTCCAGATGGATTAAAGACCTCAACATGAAACCCCAAACTCTGAAGGTGATAGAAGAAAAAGTTGGCAGCAGACTATAAGACATAGGTGAGGAAAAGACTTCCTAAATCAGACAGCAGCTGCACAAGAATCAAAGTTGACAATTGACAAATGGGACCTCATTAAACTCAAAAGCTTCTGTACATCAAAAGAAACAATCAAGGAAGTGAAGAGAAATCCCACAGAGTGGGAGGAAACCTTCACCACAGAAACAGCTGACAAAGCATTGATTTCCAGAATATATAAACTACTCAAAAAAAACAAAGAAGAAAACAAATGACTCACTCAATAGATGGAACAAAGAGCTGAACAAAGACTTCATAAGTGAGGAATTAGAGATGGCTGAGAAACATCTTAAGAAGTGTGCAACATCATTAATCATTAAGGAAATGCAAATCAAAACTAATCTAAGATACCATCTTACTCCAATAAGACTGGCTAGGATCAAGAAAATAAGTGATACCAAGTGCTGGAGAGGTTGTGGGGAAAGAGGAGCACTCATCCACTGCTAGTGGGAATTCAAACTCTTACAGCCACTATGGAAAGCAGTGTGGAGAACCCTTGGAAGACTTGGAATGAATTTGCCACCTGACTCAGCCATACCACTCCTGGGCATGTACCCACAAGACTCATCCTACCGCAGAGATACATGCACAGTCATGTTTATTTCAGCTCTCTTCATAATAGCAAGGAGCTGGAACCAACCCAGATGCCTCTCAACTGACGAGTGGATAGAGAAAATATGGTACATCTACACAATGGAGTTCTATGCAGCAGTAAAGAAAGATGACATCATGAGCTTTGCAGGTAAATGGCTGGAGCTAGAAGATATGCTGAGTGAAGTAACACAGTCCCAGAAAAACAAATGAATGGTATCCCTTATCTGTGGGTGCTAGTGCCAATTACCTAGTTGTAAGTATTTCTAGTGCATGGCCCCTTGAGCTTTTGTCCAAGCAGTTGGGAGTGATGCATATTGGAAACAACAACAACAACAACAACAACAACAACAGAAAGGACTGCATCAAAGAACTGACTGAAATGGTGAACTTCTGCTCAAAACAGTCAACTTCCACATGGAGAATTTGGAGAAAGACTGAGAAAGAGATGAAAAGCATGTTTGGCAGAATGCATGAGCTCTGGTGGGGTGGGGGGTTGGGGGGACATGGGTCTAGATTTGATCTTGTACAAAAATATAATAATAACAATAATAATAATAGTAATAATAATAGAATGAGTCTAGCATTCATAAGAAGTAAAAGAGAAAGAAGCAGTGAAAGGGACCAAGAACACAACAGAATCCCATTCTGAAGGAAGCACCCATGAAATGATTTACTTTCTAGCATTTTCATTGGCCCTCCATTTTCCTGTGATCTGATGCCTGGAAGAATCTGCACAAGGACTGGTTCCTGCTCTCTTCTTGATGAAATAATATGTTATGAGAGGCTCATGTGGTTGCCTTAGCTTCTCTGTAACAATAGGGGGGAATGAAGATTTTCCTTTATATGACTGTGGTGAAATTTTGGATTTTATTATGTAAATTTACCCTGACTTTGAGTTCCTGTGAGGTGACAATAGCACGTTGTATTCAAAATGAAGTTTAACCCATAAGCATCTGCAGGGACTTCACAGCACCCTCAGTACCAAGGAAATGTGGAATAGAAGGTGCTAAAACTGTAATTAGAACAAGGCATCTGTCTCACAGCTCCTACAGAGTAGTTACTAATCAATATGATCCCTCATCCCTCACTTTGAGCAGGACTTGCTTACCCATGTCTCTGCTGGATGTTTTCCCAGCCAGTAGCAGACCTGGTACTGGTGGAGAACACCCCTTGGCTCTAGAAAGGGAAAAGGAAGTATCATTGCTCAGGAAATGTATCAGTTTTAAGAAGGCATCTGCTAGGGCATGTGTTGATTTACTCTTCCTGTCAACTGCATATTTCCAGAACAATCTGGAAGCCAATTATTACTAAAGTATGGCTTTCAATGAAGACTTTGCTTGCTGATTATCCAGAATTTTTTTCTTTTAATTTCCTGTCCCATATGTTTACTTTCCCTTAGGACATTTAGCTAGTAATTGCTAGGTTTATCAAGGAAGATAAAAAAGATTTAATGCAATCTTATCAAATTACAATTTCTTACCAATTCTGACTTGAGCATTATTTTCCAGTGTGTGATCTATAAGAATCTTCTTCACAAAAGGCTTTTTATTTCAATACATTGAATAAATGCTGCACATCATATCTCCTTTGTACAAATTTACAGTGCATACGGGGGTATTAAAGGCTTCTGGCTCTTTTGCAATAAAGACACTGGTTTAAACTCTTTTGAATCTAACATTCCCCAAACTTAAGTCTTTAGAGAGTTTTTCTTTTTCTTCTTCTCTAAGACATAAAACAGAATTAATGCTCCAAATAAAAGAATTTAGTAGAAGCTAGATTAAATATTTCTTATCTTTGACATTTAAATTATGCCAAAAACGAGGTCCAGAGATTTCCTGAGAATTTCTTAATCTCTATTCTCTATTACCACTGATAACTACATGTTATGCAATCATTTAGGATAAGTGGGCTAGGATTCCAGCTCATTCTTCTTTTCAAAAGAATAAAAATATAAGTCAATCCTTTTATCATAATGATCAGTCAATTTAAATTTGTCTCTGTTCTCATCCAATTTAGTTCCAGCAGACAAAACCTGGGGCACACAACGTCCTGTGAAGATTTTGGAGCTCCATGTCTCTGACTCCACATAGGGAGTAAGTTGGGAATCTTCTTTCTTTCTTTACACAGGAAAGCTTTCAGAGATTGGCAACATTTAATTTGGTTTCCCCAGATACTGGAAAAGAAAACATCACTTATAGACACTTAAGATAACATGCTTATGTAAAACCTTTAAAAAGTGAAACTAGATATTTAATATGTTATACTTTTCTATAATGAATAAAAATATGAGTAACAGCAACACAAAGTTATTAAAAAGTATAACAGGTCATAAAATCAAAGCAGATAGCAGGAAGAGTAGTATCAAAGATTGCATGCTATTATTTAATTAGGAGAATATGATAGGATGCTAAAAAGAGACTGATTAATCTTAATGTATAAATGGCATGGCTCAAGAAATAGTTAAGTCAATATGAGAAGAAGAAAATAAGTACAAAAAAATAATGTATTGAGTGGGGCAGAGAAAAATTAGACAAGTCAGCAAATGGTTAGAAACTTTTCGCTTTGCAAACAAAAACATACAATTTTTGTTTATTCATTTATTTTTTGCTGGAAAAATTATGCCCAACACAACATCCTTAAAAGGAAAAGCAAAATTACAACAGCAACAACACAAAACAAAACAATAAAATGGGAGAAAAGGCAGATGAATCAAACAAGGAAGCTCTTCCACTTGCTATTCATCCTTTACCTTCCTCTGTGGAGGAATAAAATCTTCTACGGATGGGGTGGGAGATGCATGCAGTCTGGGGCAGGATGCAATAACATAAGGAAAAAACATAAGAAAAATTTAGACATTTGGGTATGACTAAAAGACTAAATATGTTTTTGTTTTATTTATTTCCGTATGTGTATGAATGTATTGTCTGCATGCAAGTCTGTGCACCCGTGACGTGCAACGCCGCGGAGGTCAGAAGAGGGTGTCGGACTCCCCTGGAACTGGAGTTCTCCTGGAATTGGAGTTTCAGACGGCTCTTGGCCGCCATGTGGGTGCTGGGGATTGAACCCGGGTCCTCTGCAAGAGCGGTCAGCGCTCTTAACCGCTAGGCCATCTCTCCAGCCCCTAAATATGTTTTTAAGTATGGATAACTAATATGGACTATAGTTCTCTTGCTGCAGAAACATCAAGGACTTTTCATAAAATTAAGAATGCTGTTTTTCTGAAGTCTCTTGGCTGTTTCTTTGCAGTGGATGGCTATTACATTTGAATGGAGGTCTAACAATATTTGATCTCCAGTTAAATATGAAAGAGGAATTAGATTAAGAAATCTTAGCCAAGCGTGGTGGCGCATGCCTTTAATCCTAGCACTTGGGAGGCAGAGGCAGGCGGACCTTTGTGAGTTCAAGGCCAGCATGGTCTACAGAGTGAGTTCCAGGACAACTGGGGCTACAGGGAGACCCTGACTCAAAATGACCAAAAAAAAAAAAAAAAAAAAAAGAAATCTAATGTTTAACAGGATTAATGAACAGTGGGAATGAATTGATGTTTTGTGCTAGAGGCATCACAATAGAGAAGAGGTAATTTGTATTTTACCTTTGAAAATGATGACTATTACATACCAAGTGTATGTGTTTTAATTTATCTTAACTCATACTTAAGAAAGTTTACACAAATGTATGGTTTTCTCACTACTTGCAGGTGGTTGGACTTGAAGAGTCAAGATGTTAGGTATTTTAACATTATCCGTAGAGTGAAATGAGTTTGAAAACTGTCTTGGTTTGTATGATTAGGTAGCTATTTCTCCACATTCACAATCAATCCACTATGCAGAGAATACTGACTTTGTTCTCTGGGTTTTCCAGAGAAATAAAACAAACAGCATGTATACACACATACAAAAATTAATTTTAGATTTTTTTCATTCTCTTCTGGGATTTACTACTTAAAAAAATTATTTTGGCTGACATATACAAATATAAAGTTGTACATATTTATAGGGTCACATGATTTTTCATGCATATATACATTGTTTAAAACTTAAAACTGCTGAACATGTCTAGGTCGTTAAACATGTATAATTTCTTTGTGGTTAAAAATTCCAGTTCAGGGGCTGGAGAGATGACTCAGCAGTTAAGAGCACCGATTGCTCTTGCAGAGGACCTGGATTCAATTCCCAGCACCCACCTGGCGGCTAAGAACTGTCTTTAACTCCAGTTCCAGGGGAATCCAACACCCTCTTCTGACCTCCACAACATTGCACGACAGGGGTGCACCAACCTACATGCAGACAGTACAGTCATACACATAAAAAAAAATTCTACAGTTCTGAATAAATTACAGTTCTTTCTTTGAGGCTTTTGAAATGCATGCAACATCACATCTATATTGATCCTACTGTAAAATTGTGCACCAAAGCATCATGCTGTATGTAACCAACTTGGTATTCATTCATCAGTTTCATCCCCTCTTTTTTATTATGTTCAGGGGTTCATATTTTTCTTTTAATTTTATATTACTCTAAAATGTGAATATAAACATTCCGCCTATGTAAATTAATTACCATGTCTGAAACTAGGTGGTAAGGATTTGACTTCTGCAAATATATGGACTGGTCGGCTCTCAATATGTAGGGCAGGCTTGAAGGGTTGAGACCCAAGGAAGACCATTTATTGCATTTTAATGCTGAAATCTGTCTGCTTTGGACAGGAAGCAGTATATCTTGGAATTTGTATGCTAGTTCACTTGGTAAATCATTCATCTTGAAAACAAGGAAACATGGAATCTCCATTAACAACAAAATCAGACATGGTGGTTTGGTAGTAGCTTGTAATCTTAGCACTGATGAACCAAAGACAGGCAGCTCCCTGGGACCCACCGACTAGCTAGCCTAGCCTACTTGGCAAGCATTAGGCTGTGAGAGACTTTGATTCAAAATACAAAAGGTCATGACTCCAAGGAATGACCTCCAAGGTTGCCCTCCACCTCACACATGCATATGAGCATAGCTACACATGCATACCCATACATAAACACACAAAGAGAGGTTAACTCTGGAAGAAAATATAGGAAAACAATTGTGTTGCAATTGAGAGGAATGAAAACTGCATGAATTAGGTATGAAAACAATAAATTCTGATCAGTGATAGAGAACACAAAACACACTAGTTTTTTTTTTAACGAAACATACATAAAGAACACACATATAAACAAGCATGGCAACTTTTAAACAGTGATGGAATACAGAACATCTCTGTTTACAGGCAGGAAGCATACATAGGCATTTGGCGGCTACCGAATTGCTTGTTTGGCTTCAACCATTCATTATGTATTTCTTTATTTGCTAACTTAATTCTTGGAAGGAACATTTTTACCATGTTCCCCAGGGTCATACAAATTCAAGAGAAATTTTGATGGAACTAAGTAGGATTTTTAAAGTGCAACCTTGCCAGGATATTCCCAAGTGTTAACGCATGAATCTTCCCGTGATTTCAATAAATGTGGTAAAAAACATTTTACTTTGATAGTCTCAAACCTAAAAAGATTTAAATTCATTCAGTGCTTTCAAAGAGAGCAGATTCATTGTCTCTAGGAAGCCTTCTTGTTGTCTCCTCCTCATGACCCTAGACTCTGTAGGATGTATGCATTATTCTTAAGCTGCACTAACTTCGTTCAATTTAAATCAAACTCTCTAATACCCAGGGTGTCCAAAGTAGGACCCAGTAGGCAATCATTCTAAATCCATTCAAAATCCTTCTATCCTAACTGCAGGCACGGCCAGGTTTGGTACCAATGAGATAGTTCATTGTTCTTGGCTGCTCACACAGCTGCTCATCAAATGCACAGCTGTGGCACTGACCTTTAATATTATTCAGAGAAACAACCCCATTTAATGAAATAGGCATGTCTTCATTAAAAATTCTCAAGCCTCTTTTATTGTCTTTGAAATTGGATCTATATTTGGTAAACTGTTAGGGAAACTTTTTACCATTTTTTAAAACAACAATCAAATATTCTCTGTATGAAACTTTCCCAGGACCTTGTTTCATGGCAGCTAATGAATCAAGGTTCCCAGTGAAATCTCAGCAAAGATTGAAAAAAATCAAAAACAAAAAGGCACAGGCAACTAGAAAAGTTTCTATTTTGCTGCCCCATCATTCCTGGAGAATTAGATTATTCTCATTAGGAATTCCATTTGCAGTATGCTGTGAGAAGCTGGAATGATGGCTTAGTAGTTACGAGAAAATACAGCTCTTTCAGAGGATTTAAGTTTGGTTCCCAGCACCCATGTTGAGTTGCTCACAACAGCCTATTACTCCCGTGCCAAAGGAATCCAACCCTTCCAGTCTCTACAGGCAACTGTAGGGTGCTCAAAAACAGTCCCAGATCCAGACCCAGAGCCCCCCCCCAATTAAATATGAAAAAATTCTTAAGACAAAGACAAACAAAAAAGGTAGTATTGTATGATACAATATAAAAGAATTCTGCTATTTATTAAAGCAGTAATTTCAGACATGGTACTGTGTATCCATGCCATCTACTCCTCCCATCCCCTACTCTAGCTCCTTTCCTGTTCTCTCTTTTGACATCTTCATCTCTTTATTGCTACATATATACTTATATTTGTATATAAGTGTACATATATGTATAAAAACCTACTTAGTCAATTTATCATTCTCATTTTTACATCTACTTATGGCTGACCACTTGGGATCAGATAATCTATTTGGAGACTGGTCCCTGGGGAATACTGATTCACTAGCCATGTAGCATCTTCATCTTGTGAAATTTACAGCATTCACATTAGCATGTTTATTGATGTGATCATTATGCATGCCTTGTTTAACCATACTGCTGAGACTTCATGGGCACAGCATCCCTGTCATGTCTAGTAAATATTATGTAGCAGCAGGTACCTGGTCCTCTGGCTCTTACAATCTTTTCACCCTCTTTTCTGTGATGTTCTGAGCTTTAGCTGTAGGGCTTGGTTGCAGATATACTAACAGGGGATGAGCACACAACAGTCAACTAATCGGCACATTTTTTTGTGGATCTTTATTCTGTACTTAATCTGTTGCAAAGAGAAGCTTCTTTGCTGAGGGGTGAGAGCTGCGCTTTTCTGTGGCTATAAAGATAAGTGTTTAGAATAAAGTCGGAAGCTATATTGATTTTGAAAAACAGGAGTAGTACATTCTCCTTTATGGTCTATGAACTCTCTTCAGCCATGAGTCTTGGTTAAGTTTATTGTACCAGGCATGGATTCCCACTGATTGAACAGTCTAATTATGCTTAATTAGACTGATGCCAGTTATTGCAAAACTACTCATCACTATTGCACCTCCAGAGATATCTTGTAAGGCCAGGCATTATCAGTTTTCTCCAGCGACTAGCTCTCTGAGAGAGATATCTAATCTTAAATGATCAGCTCAAAACACAGGTGGATAAGTGCACCAGTACTAAATGGACTCAGAGCATTATATATGAGTGTGTGTATTTATAAAGGTACGTATGTATATGTAATGATAATAAAGAAGAGGACAAGAAGTTGAGAGGGAGATGTGAGAAGAGCTGGAGGGAGAGGGAGGGTACAGGTAAAAAAAAAATAATGCAAATACAATACCCATGTCTGAATTTCTAAAACAATAAAATAAGTAGGAAGGGGACCCCTAGCAAAGAAATCNATATATATATATATATATATATATCAATGATAATCAAGGAAGAGAACAAGACATTGAGAGGGTGTAGTGAGGGAATGTGGGAGGAATTAGAGGGGGACTGGGAGGGGTGGAAATAAAGAAAATACAATACTTATGTATAAAATTCTCAAAAACTAAAATAAATGGCAAATGAAGATATTTTAGCATTGATTAGTCCATTTCTATTAAATCAAATGTCATTATGACAAACACAAATGAAATCACTCAAAATGAAGTATTCAAGCAGAGAATAGATAGCAGTAAGCTCAAGACAGAAACAATTTCAACAAAATGAAATCCTCTGATAGAAAATAGAAACCTGTCTGTATAATGTCTAAATAAGCGATCCTAACAGTTATCCTGTTGCTTTCCTGTCCAAGAAACTGAGTTAGCATTTGCATAACTGGTGTCTTGCTTAGCGTTTCCAGTCTTTGCTATCATATGAGAGTATTGCGAGGAAAGTGTTAAAGTATAACACACCTGGGCTTCAGAGATTGCTCAGTGGTTAAGAGTATGAACTTTTGTCTCGCCCTGGATGCTTCTCCAGGTTGGCAAATTGACTTCGGCTTTGTGGAGAGAGGATCCCGTTGAAGGAGGCTGGAGAGGTGAAGGTGGTCACCCTTGGGAGACTAAAACTTTCTAAATATGCTTCCCAGTGGAGGAAAGCATTCTAAGGAATAGTGGAGGAGGAGGAAGAGGAGGAGGAGGAGGAGGAGGAGGAGGAAGCCAAGGAGGAAGAGGCAGAGGAGGGGGAAGAGGAGGAGGAGGAGGAGGAGGAGGAGGAGGAGGAAGAAGAGGAGGAGGAGGAGGAGGAATACCATTTAACTCTGGCTGATGACGATGTAGAAGATCGGTGGGGGAATTATGCAGAGGGCACTGTTGCTATTCAAGAACTGGGTTCAGGTGTTCATTCAACTGATGATTGGAATGGGAAGACAGCTCCTCCTGTAGATCTCTTTGGCATCTGGGGAAAAAGGAGGAGGATATGCTTGGAAGAATTAAGTATTTCATTAACAAGGCTCTTTTTACCAAGCAACAAAGAACGGAGGCGAGTTCTGAGTCTATCAAAGCCAGTGACCAGAAAATGAAACAAAGCTGGGCAATACAAAAAGGTAAAATACAGAAGATTATTATAGAATTCTCAGAGAAGTTTTCAGTTCTGTTTCAGCAGTGGGATTTGGAGTTTCAGGAATTTAAAAGAAAGGAAGAAAAAGTAAATAATGAGATTCAACAAGAACAAGAGAGTTATTGTCAAGCTGTAATTGTTCAGTGCCAGCTACTGCAAACAATTAGATGTGTCCATGATAAGTTCTTAAAGAATTTGGGAGAAATGGAGAACAATCATCATAATATTGTTATTGATATCCAACGTGAACTCAAAGAGGAAATGACTAGATTCCCAAGAAACCTTATGAGAGAAACTGAACAACAAGAGTTGGAAAATATTGGTTAGACTCTTCAGAAAATGTTCCATTGATGAGAAGATCCTTGGAGAAAGGAACTTGAACCTAAGTGATATAATCCAAACATCAGCTAAGAAACATAAGTTTAGACAAGAATTTTGGATTAAAATGATAACTAGTCATTAGCTTGTTTATCTCTGTTCCTACTTTATTCCAAACAAAACCCAGTTAAGTCACTACAAACTACTCTTGTATGTTAAGCATTCAGCTCTTTTGTTGTGTCAGTGTATTTTTGTCTCTAGCAGTGTTAATTTCTATCAATAAAGATTTAAATTTGGGAAAAAAAAAGAGTATGAACTGCTCATCAGCAGGATCCAAGGTCAGTTCCTAGATCCCATGTTGGGTGGCTCAGAATTACCTTTAACTCCAGCTTCAGGGATCCAATGCCTTCTAGACTCCTCAGGCACTGCACTCACAGGTACATAAACCCCTGCCAACATGTATATGAAAAATAAAAAAAATTAATAAAAAATATACTGTGACATACACATTGAACTTATAATCTACTGTAAAATAAAATTATGTCTTTATGTGTATTATTTAAAAATAGGCACTTGGGAGGCAGAGGCAGGCGGATCTTTGTGAGTTCAAGGCCAGCCTGGTCTACAGAGCGAGTTCCAGGACAGCTGGGTCTACAGGGAGACCCTGTCTTGAAAAGACCAAAAAAAAAAATAGGCTAAAATTTTTATTACTGCCTATGATACCCATAAAGAGGAACATGAAGGGGTGACAGAGCTCCTCCAGGAGCAGTGGACAACCTAACCAAAACCCCAGTGCCAGGAGAGGAAATCCTCCTTTCAGTTGTTAGTAGGGGGGCCATGAAACTCTTCTAACAGAGAAGCTACTGCCGTTGCTGTTGATTATCTTCCAATGTAGAAGTTTTAGTTAAGTATTCTCATTACTGATCAGTGTAATCAGTTCTCTGGTATTATAAAATCAAAGAATTCTAATATATGTGTTAAAGCACCATCTCAGAGGTTTTACAGTTTTGTTTTTTATAATTTCATACATATATGCTGGGTGGCCATGCATAGTGGCACATGCCTTTAATCTTAGCACTTGGGAGGCAGAGGCAGATGGATCTTTGTGAGTTCAAGACCAGCCTGGACTACATAGAGTTCCAGGATAGCCAGAGCTACAGGGAGACCCTGTCTCAAAAAAAGACCCCAAAAAAAAAAAAAAGGTTTTCTGGGTGTCATGGCACAGGCCTTTAATCTTAGCACTTGGAAGGCAGAGGCAGGTGGATCTTTGTGAGTTCAAAGCCAGCCTGGTCTACAGAGCAAGTTCCAGGACAGCTGGGGCTACAGGGAGACCCTGTCTCAAAAAGCCCAATAAATAAATAAATAAATAAATAAATAAATAAATAAATAAATACATTTCATACGTATATACTGTGTAGTGTGTCATAAACAGATCCATACCTATTATCTCGCACCAAATTTTTACCAACACACATCTCTCCCCAAACTCATGACCTTATTTTTTTTGTAACCCACTTTTGTCCAATTAGGTCAAGGAACTAATACAAGTATAGTGGAAACAGGAAAGTGCAGTCATTGGTTGCTAAAAGACTAATGTTATGGTAATCAAGAACTTTGGAGCAGGAAGGCTCTGGAGATTAAAAAAAAAACATCCAGGTGTGGTGCCACGTGCCTTTAATCACTTGGGAGGCAGAGGCAGGTGGATCTCTATGAGTTCAAGGACAGCCTGGTCTACAGAGTGAGCTCCAGGCCAGCTGGGACTAAAGGGAGACCCTGTCTCAAAAATACCAAAAAAAAAAAAAAGCAATGAGGGAGGTAAGCAGGAACCTTCCCACCCATCCCCTACAGTTTTCCAGGACTGAAGTCTTTTTGTTCCTAAACTACCCGTCTAGTAACATCTGTCCAAACCTGCAAACCATTTACTTATCATACAGGTATGTGCTATTTGCTTTTTTTAAAGTTAATTGTTATTGAGCACATTTCATACAACTTTTTTTTTGGTATTTTTGAGACAGGGTCTCCCTTTTTTTAGTCCCAGCTGGTCTGGAGCTCACTCTGTAGACCAGGCTGGCCTTGAACTCACAGAGATCTGCCTGCTTCTGCCTCCCAAGTGCTAGGATTAAAGGCATGCACCATCACGCCCGGCCATACAACATTTCTTAATCAAATCCCCCCCCATGCCCATCCTTCCTGCCCCCCTTTCCCTTACCCCGCCATAGCTCATGAACTCTGTCATACATGTTAAGTCCTGTCTTGCATCTTTTCCTTAGTCTTTTATAACCTTTTGGATGCACAAATTTACTGTTTTGATCAGTTCTTTGAATAAGTTTTTTTCTCTCTTTTTTTTGTTCCCTTTAATTTTATATTATTCCTAAATATGCATATATACACTCCACACATAAATCAAAATTGCAAAATCTGAAAATAACTATAGGTTAATTCTGATGCTTTTTGCTTACATTTGCCACATGGGTATAAAAGCCACCAAAGACTTGATCCGCGGGCTGATTCCTTTATGGAACAATCCATGGGTCACTCCACTAGCTTAAAATTAAACTCTCTCTAATCACCTGATGTTGCCTTTGGTCTCATGATTTTTCCATAACACAAGGAGTTAAGGATTATGGGGTCACCTTAAAATTTTTTCACAATACTTAATCATTTCATCATATTTCAAATAATTATATTTTTGAAGACACATAGTAGGGCCATACATTATTTTACATTGTGAAAATCTATGCCATCTAAGTATTGTGTTTAGATAATTTTATCAATGTATTATTGATGTGCTTAGATTTAGGTTTATTATTATATTGTTTCCTTTGTATTCAATCTGACTTTTCTTTCTATATTTACTTTTTCATCCCATATTTTTGGATTATTTGAATAGTTTTAAATTTTCTATTTTAATTTTCTATTCACATCTTTTTATAATTTATATTAGCTTGGGGGGATTAAATTATAAAGATTTAATGTCATAATCAGTATAAAAGCAATATTATATTGCTTCAAGTAATATTCAGAAAAATTGGCATCCTATCTGCCCCATCACCTTGTGGTATAGTTTACATCTCCATACAGAGTGTCAGAATTTTAGCTTTCAGCTGTCAAATATATTTTCAAAAATTTAAGAGATGAAGTCAATTTTACTTGCTACGCTATCATTTCTTAATTCTTGATATTCTTGATTCATGATTTAATGAATTTCATCCATATTTAATTAAGTGTCCTTCTTTCCAAAGAAATTCCTTTGGACATGTTTAAGCACATCAATATAAGCTCCTTTATTATTTCATACATACATAATGAATTATGGTTATTTATTTCATCTACTCTCTTTTGTCTCCCTCCTGTTGGTCTCCCTGCTCTCTACATGTTTCTTTCCCAGATTCCTAAGTTTTAGTTTGTTTTATGACCCATTTACATTAACCAGGGCTATCTGAGTTATCATTGGGTTTACACTGGACCCTTCTGGGAGGTCACCATAGTTCACAAGTGAAGTCAATGGCCCCCATTTTCCCTGTGGAGGTGAGTAGGAAGGAGTTCAGCAGTGAGGGGTAGGGCACTGTGAGTCTCTTCTCCATCCATTTTCTGGGTCTTTTTTAAAATAACACTTTTATTGATGTTTTATGTATTTCAGACATCATTTTGCAATTCAGTTTAGACATATTCTCCTTTCCTTTCCCCCACCCCACCATAGATCATGCACTCTGCCATAATTATCCTTCATCTTTCTCTCAGTCCCTTTTTATGTTTAGGAATTCACAATTTCCTCCTCTAATTTTATATTACTCTAAAATATGAATACATACTTTCCATTCATATACAGAAATTAGAGTCTGAAAGTAAGTGCTGGGTTGATTATGGAGCCCGTTAAGAGATTTATAACAACAAAGTTGCTTTCAGATAAACAAAAATATAACAATAATATTGTTCAGCTTGACTTTCATCTGGAGATTTGGCTTTAGCATCCACAAATGAGGGAAACCATTCCCCGATTGTTTTATTGGGACTGTGCTACTTCACTTAGCATAATGGCTTTGAGTTCCATACATTTACCTGCAAAGTTCATGATGTCATCTTTCTTTACTGCTGAGTAGTACTCCATTGTGCAGATGTACCACATTTTTGTCATCTACTCCTCAGTTGAGAGGCATTTGGATTGGTTCCAGCTCTTCCCTATTATGAAGAGAGTTGCAATAAACATGGATGTGCATGTATCTTTGCAGTAGGATGAGCCTTGTGGGTACATACCCAGGAGTTGTATAGCTGGGTAAGGTAGTAGGGTCATTTTGAGTCTTTTAAGGGTTCTCCACGCTGCTTTCCATAATGGTTGTACAAGTTTACATTCCCACCAGTAGTGGATAAGTGTTTCTCTTTCTCCACAAACTCTAGCATTTGGTACCTTTTGTGTTCTGGATCTTAGCCAGTGGATTCTGAGTGAGATGATATCTTAGAGTGGTTTTAATTTGCATTTTCTTAATTATTAATGACGTTGAACACTTTTTAAGATGTTCCTCAGCCATCTTTACTTCCTCACTGGTGAAATCTCTGTTCAGCTCTTTACTCCATCTTTTGAGTAGGTCATTTGTTTCCTTACTTCTTTGTTTTTTGAGTAGTCTATATATTCTTGATGTTAATCTCTGTCAGATGAAACACTGGTGAAGATTTCCTCCCACTCTGTGGATTTTCTCTTCACTTCCTTGATTGTTTCTTTTGCTGTACAGAAGCTATTGAGTTTGATGAGGTCCCATTTGTCAACTGTTGACCTTATTTCCTGTGCAGCTGCTGTCTGATTTAGAAAGTCTTTTCCTACACCTATGTCTTGTAGGTTGTTACCAACTTTTTCTTTTATCACCTTCAGGGTTTCAGATTTCACATTGAGATCTTTGATCCACTTAGAGTTGATTTTTATACAGGGTGAGAGATAGGGGTTTAATTTTCTTCTACTAAGGGTGATCCAGTTTTGCTAGCACCATTTGCTGAAGATGCTATCCTTCCTCCAATGAGTTTTTTTGCCCCTTTGTCAAATATGATGTGGCTGAAATTTTGTGAGCTCATGTTTGGACCTTTAATTTTGTTCCATTCGTCAACAGTTCTGTTTTTATGCCAGTACCAGGCTGTCTTTATGACTATGGTCCTATATTATAGCTTGAAGTCTGGTAGAGCAATCTCCCCTGTATTGCATTTTTCACTCAGGGTTGCTTTAGCTATTCTGGATCTTTTGTTTTTCCATATGAATTTAGGGATTGTTTTTTCCAAGTCTGTGAAGAAGCTCATGGGTATTTTGATTGGGATCGCATTGAATCTGTATATCAATTTGGGTAAAATGGACATTTTTACTATATTAGTTTTTCCAATCCACGAACATGGGAGATCTTTCCATCTTTTGATGTCATTTTCAATCTCCTTCTTCAAGGGTTTAAAATTTTTGTTGTAGAGATCATTGGTATCTTTTGTTAGGTTTGTTCCCAGGTATTTTATTATTTTTGAGGCTACTGTGAGTGGAAAGGTCTTCTTATATTCTATTCCTTCTCTACTTGTTTATTGTTGGTGTAAAGAAAGGCTACTGGGGTGCTAAGCAGTGGCGGCTGTGCAGACCAGCAGTTTTGGTCCAGACCAGTGGTTTCTGGGAGCTGGGGAGCTGAGGTTTGGGCTCAGTTTGTGGGGCTCAGGCAGTTGGTGCCAGTGGAAGAGGAAGATACTGGAGCACAAGCTAAGCAAGCAACTGAACCAACCTCCCCCTCCCACCAAGAGAGTGGCTGACTGCAGAGGAAGTACAGTGCTCATAAGGTGTCATCTGTGTTGTTACCCATCCAGTTCCTGTGGAACAGAAAGGGAAGAGTAAACTACACCTCCCAATATATAACTAAAATTTAAAGCCTGAAACCCAGACAAGCCAACACTCCATACATAAGGAAAATACAGCAAAGGCACCTGAAGGAATCAAGGAAAGCAATCCTTCAACCAGGTGAAGAGACAGTCATGATTCACATCAGAATACAGGTAAAAGGCAAACCACGTGCGCCAAGAGCATAATGAAAGAACAATATGGGAAAAGCGCAGAATAACTCCACATCAAACTCTACGTATGGAGCCTGTGGAAGACTCCTACAATAGGATCTCCCTAGAGGTTACCTAGGACACAGATTGTAGAATAACAATCACAGATATATTCAAAGAAATCATAGAACTAAGGGGAGAGAATGAAAAACTCAGAAAGGACCTAGAGCGAGACAAGGACAAACTTTGGAATGAACTAAAAGGAGAAAATGACAGACTCCAGAAAGATCTAGAGGAAAAAAATATAAACTCCAGAAGGAAGTGGAAACACTGAAAGGATCCAATGCTGAAATGAAAAAGGAAAAAGCAAAATAAGGAGCTACAAGAAAAGATAGAGAAGCTCCAAGAGGAAGTGGAAATAGTAAAGAAAACACAGGAAGAAATGAAAAAGGAAATCAAACAGGCATCCAATCAAAAGGAAAGAATGGGAAAAAGCTTCAGAAACAGAATGGAAGAAGCAGAAAAAAGAACATCAGACCTAGAATATAATATAGAACAATTAAAAAGCTCAAGTAAAGACTATGAAAAATTTAAAAATGAACAAGAGTGGAACAACCAGGAAATGTGGGACACTATGAAAAGATGAAACCTCTGCATCATAGGGATAGAGGAAAGAGAAGAATCCCAAAAGAATGGTATTGATCAGATTGTAAACAGAATAATAGATGAAAATTTCCCCAAATTAAAAAAAAGACAAACCCATACAAATACAAGAAGCACATAGAACACCAAATAGATTAGACCAGAAAAGAAACTCCCCCCCCACCATATCATAGTTACATATAAGGGGAACCTACCAGAATAACAGCTGACTTGTCAGCACAAACAATGAAAGCAAGAAGAGCAAAGCATTCCCACTGCTAAACAACTACAAATGCCAAACCAGGTTACTAAACCCAGCAAAAATGTTGATTCTAGTTGAAGGAAAGAGAAAAATCTTCCATGACATGAACCAGATGAAAGAATACATGTCCGGAAAACCAACCTTTCAGAGAATACTTGATGCAATTCAAAGGACAAAGGAGGGGAGCAACTACCCCAGGCACCTTGAGAGAGAAATTAATAAAAGCAGAAATGCAGCAGTAGAAACCTAGATGAAAAATGCAAATGGATAATAAGGTGAAAGGTAGAAACACACACATCTCAATTATAACCTTAAATATTAATGGATTAAACTCCCCAATCAAAAGGCATAGACTGGGAGAATGGATTAGGAAACAGAACCCATAAATATGCTGCCTACAAGAAACTCATCTCACCCTCAAGGATAGGCACCAACTTAAAGTGAAAGGATAAAAAAAAATTCCAAGAAAATGGTACCAAAAAGAAAGTAGGAGTTGCTATTTAATATCAGACAAAATAGACTTCAAAGTAGAAGCAATTAGAAGAGACAAAGAGGGCCATTACAACCTTATCAAAGGGAAAATTAACCATGAAGACCTCACAATCATGAATATATATGCACCCAACTCCGGTGCACCGACCTTTATAAATACAACTCTACAGAACATCAAGGCACAGATTAACCCCAACACACTCATAGTAGGGGACTTCAATACCTCACTGATTCTTTTGGACAGATCAACTGGACAAAGAATAAACAGAAAGACATCTGAACTGAACAAAACAATACAGGAAATGGACCTCACGGACATCTTCCGAATATTCCACCCAAGCACCAGAGAATATACTTTCTACTCAGCACCCCACAGAACATTCTCCAAAATTCCACATACATGGACACAGAAAAAACCTCAACAAATACAAAAAAATTGAAATAATTTGATGCATTCTATTAGACCATAGTGCAATAAAGCTCAATATCAACACTAGGATAAGTGCTACTACCTACAGGAACTCATGGAGACTAAACAACACACTCCTGAATAATGAACTAGAACTGGAACTAAATGACAATGACAGTACAACGCAACAAAACCTATGGGACACTTTAAAAGTAGTCCTAAGACGGAAGTTTATAGCCCTGGTGCCCACATTAAAAAAACAGAAAGAGCACAGATAAATGAGCTAACACTGCAGCTAAAAACACTTGAAGGACAACAACAAATAAACCCTAAATGTAACAGACAGGAAGAAATAACAAAAATCAGAGCAGAAATCAATGAAATAGAAACAAAGAAAACAATACAAAAAAATCAATGAATCCAAAAATTGGTTCTTTGAGAGAATAAACAAGATAGACAGACCCCTAGCCCAGTTAACCAAAAGAAAGAAGGAACAACTCCAAATCAATAGAATCCTTGATGAAAAGGGAATATCACAACAGACAATGAAAACATCTAGACAATCATATGGTAATACTTAAAAAACCTATACTCTACTAAATTTGAAAACCTAAGTGAAATGGATGAATATCTGCAATCAGGGGAATCACCAAAGCTAAACCAAGAGATTGACAGCTTAAACAGAGCCATAATATATGAAGAAAATGAAAATGTAATGAGACTTCCCAACTAAAAAAAGCCCAGGCCCAGATGGTTTCACAGCAGAATTCTATAAAACATTTAACATTACCATTATTACTCAAACTGTTCAGAAGGATACACGCAGAGGGAAAGCTCCCAAATTCCTTCTACAAAGCCTGCATCACTCTAATACCAAAACCAGGCAAAGACACAACCAAAAAAGAGAACTACAGACCCATCTCATTTATGAACTCAGATGCAAAAATTCTCAACAAAGTACTTGGATCCGTATACAGACCCACATCAAAATGATCACTCACCATGATCAAGTTGGGTTCATACCAGAGATGCAGGGATGGTTCAACATACGAAAATCAGTAAATACTATAAAACACATTAATGGACTGAAGGACAAAAGCCACACGATCATCTCAATAGATGCAGAAAAAGCCTTTGACAAAATCCAGCATCCCTTCATGATTAAAGTACTAGAAGGAATTGGACTGGAAGGATCATTCCTCAACATAATCAAAGCCATATATAAGAGACCCATGGCTAGAATCATCCTAAATGGAGAAAAGTTAGAGGGATTCCTCATAAATGTAGGAAGCTGAAAAGGCTTCCCCTTGTTGCCACTCCTCTTCAATATAGTGCTTGAAACACTGGCTAGAGCAATAAGGCAAGAAAAAGAAATCAAAGAATACTAATTGCAAAAGAGGAATTAAAACTATCTATTTTTGCAGACGATATGATAGTTTACCTAAAGGATGCTAAAATCTTCACCAGAAAACTCCTAGAAATGATTAAGAGTTTTAGCAAAATGGTGGGATGCAAAATCAACCTAGAAAAATCAGTAGCCTTTCTTTACACCAAGAACAAGCAACTGAAGAAGGAATTCATGGAGACCTTCCCACTCACAATAGCCTCCAAAACAATAAAATGCCTAGGAAAAAAATCTAACCCAAAACCCCGAAGATCTCTACAACAAAAATTATAAACTCCTGAAGAAGGAGATTGAGGAAGACATCAGAAGATGGAAACACCTCCTATGCTATGGATTGGAAGAATTAATATAGTAAAAATGCCCATTCTACCCAAACTAATATACTGATTCAATGCAATTCCAATTAAAATCCCAAGGACATTCTTCACAGGCTTTGAAAAACATTCTTAAAATCATATGGAGCAACAAAAAACCCAGAATAGTCAAATCAACCCTGACTGAAAAGAGTAATACAGGGGAGGATTTCTATATCACACATCAAACTATACTACAGGGCTATAGTCATAAAAACAGCCTGGTATTGGCACAAAAACAGAACTGTATACCAATGGAACAAAACTGAAGATACAAACTTGAGCACATACAATTTCAGCCTCCTCATATTTGACAAGGGGGCCAAAAATACTCAATGGAGGTATGACAGCATCTTCAGCAAATGGTGTTGGCAAAACTGGATCACCACTTGTAGAATAAAATTAAACCCCTACCACTCACCCTGTACAAAAATCAACTCCAAATGAATCAAAGGCTTCAATGTGAAGCCCAAGACTCGGAAGGTGATAGAAGAAAAAGTTGGCAGCAATTTACAAGACACAGGTGTAGGAAAAGACTTTCTTAATCTGACAGCAGGTGCACAGGTAATAAAGTTAATAATTGACAAGTGGGACCTTATTAAACTCAAAAGTTTCTGTACAGCAAAAGAAACAATCAGGCAAGTGAAGATAAAACCCACAGAATGGGAGGAAATATTCACTGCTGATACATCTGACAGAACATTAACTTCCAGAATAAATAAACTACTCAAAAAAACAAAGAAGAAAACAAATGACTCACTTAAAAGATGGAGTAAAGGGAAATGGCTGGCATAAGACTGTACCCCCCAACACTGCTTCAGTTCTTTTTCTTAGGTTTTCCAGGACCATGCTTGCTGGCTCAAAGATCTAGTGACTTCCCTGAGTGACACAAGAGATGATAGTCTTGATTCCTGATCTTGAACAGGAAAATGAAGCCATATTATGACTCGACTCCAGACTGAGATGAGGTCTGGGGAAAGAATGAGCTGTATGTCAATGGAGTTCCAGCAAGCCTTGAAAGAATAAGATATTTCTGGTCTTTCTGCAATTTATCTGTTAAAGATCTTCATCTCCCTAATAAAACAGTTCTTTTTTTTTAAACAAAAGATGGAGTAAAGAGCTGAACAGAGACTTCACAAGTGAGGAAATAGAGATGGCTGAGAAACATCTTAAAAAGTGTTCAACATTGTTAATAATTAAGGAAATGCAAATTCAAACCACTTTAAGATATCATCTCACCCCAATAGGGCTGGCATCAAGAAAACAAATGATACTAAATGCTAGAGAGGGTGTGGAGAAATGGGGAACACTCATCCACTGCTGGTGGGAATGCAAACTTTTACAACCACTATGGAATGCAGTATGGAGAACTCTTAAAAGACTCAAAATGAGCCTACCACCTGACCCAGCAATACCACTTCTGGGAATATATCCATCAGACTCTTCCTACCACAGAGATATATGTACAGCCATGTCTATTGCTGCTCTCTTCACAATAGCGAAGTGCTGGAACCAACCCAGGTGCCCCTCAACTGACAAGTGGATAGAGAGAATGTGGTACAGCTACACAATGGAGTTCTATGCAGCAGCAAAGAAAGATGACATAATGAAATTTTCAGATAAATGGATGGAACTAGAAGATTTTTTTGCTAAGTGAAATAACACAATCGCAGAAAAACAAAAGATGATTGGTATCCCTCATCTTTGGATGCTAGTACCAAGTACCTAGTTGTAAGACAAACTGAACAATGTTAATGTTATATCCCTTATGATCTAAAGATAACTGTGCTCCTGCATTGTGAATCCCTAAACAGGTTCTAGAGATGACCTAACATTTATTTTCAGTCCTTTGGTTTTTAGTACATGATGGAGGGAATGCGTGCATCTTTTAGAGTAATATGGGAGTAAAATGGAAAGATGCCAAGCAAGAAATATGATATGGAAATAACATACAATTTGTTTCCGAAGGATACAATTTTAATATAGGTGCAATGTAATAGGCTGGTGCAATTTAGCTTTACTGGGTGCTTAACGACCATACTTAACGCCCATACCAATTTGGCTGAGGGACCTAAAGGATAACTTTGTTCCTTGCCCTCAGAGGTCAACTAAGTCTTAGGGGATTATGGATGGGGGCATTTCTTGAAATGTCCTGCAAATGTGGTTCACCAGTCTTCCTGTTCGGGGGGGGGGTGTCTTGGAAATCCACTAATGGGACTTCAGCCAGTTTCCAGTCTATAAAGAAGAAAGTCTGCTCATGCTTCAGAAAAGGAAGCCTGGTCTAGCAAGACCTGCTTTTGTTCTTGAGTGGATGGAACTGGTAAATGATAAGCTGAAAGGAGCAAGGGGCTCCCACCTTCCCCCCCCCCAAAAAAAAACCCGAGAGACCCCTGAGGATCAGATCCTCAACTGACCTTGAGAAAATAAAAACCTTGTTTAATCTGGGTAACTGTGTGACCTTAAACTACAACAATATAGACTGGACACTCATTTGATCAACTTGATTGAACATACAAGCCCCCCCTGCTGGATGGTGGGACCCATGAGCTGTGTGGGTTTGGGCACAATTGCTTGCAAATTGGTTTTACATGAAGGATGCTTGTACTCACAAATTATCACTTATTGTTAAAAAAATGAAAACAAAACAAAACAAAAAAGCAGAGAAAGATGCAGAAAACTTACGGCAGAATGCATGATCTGGGATGGGTAGGGGTAGGGTGGGGGGACGGGAGGGGGATATATGCCTGAACTGAATTGGAAAATGATGTATGATACACAAAGCATCAATAAAAAAAAGAATCCAAAAGGAAAGTACAACCAGATATAAATAATCAGTAAGACTAGAGAAACTGTACTGCAGACATAGAACTTGAGATCTTAGTACAGAGACAAAAAGAAAAAAGAGAGAGAGTACTGTTGTTTGGCCTGTCTATGGTCGGTGTCTTGCCTTCTTTCCTTGGAGATCTCATTGTAGGGATCTTCTGTAGGGTTGGTAGAGTTCAGTGTGGATTTATTATGAGCTTTTCCCATGTTGGCTTTTTCTTTGTGTCTTTAGCATGTGGATTTGTTTGTTTATTTGAAGGTGAAGCCCATTTCTTTGAAGCCTACCTGGTTTCTCATGAAAAATCTTGAGTTACTTGAAAATTTTGTTGAGTAAATGCAACGTGTTTTTTGTCTTTGAGTGTTTTCTTTTTTTTTAATTTATTTTATTTTTTTATTTTAACTTTTTTTATTGATGCTTTGTGCATTTCATACATCATTTTCCAATTCAGTTCAGGCATATTTCCCTTTCCCTTCCCCCCCACCCCCACCCCAACTAAGATCATGCATTCTGCCATAACTGTCCTGTATATTTCTCTCAGTTTTTTTTTTTCATTTTTTAACTATAAGTGATAATCCATGAGTACAAGCATCCTCCATGTAAAACCAATTTGCAGGCTGTTGTGCCAAAACCCCCACAATCCCACCTTCCAGCAGGGGGTGAGGGGTTGTATGTTCAATCAGGTTGATCAAATGAGTGTCCAGACTACATTGCTGTAGTTTCACCATTCACCCCAATCGCAGACCTTACATTCTACCGTGCCCCCTCTTCCGCAGATTATTCTCTAGGCTTAGAAAAGGGGCACAGGTGGATGAGAAGCAGAACAGTCCACTCTCTCTGGAGCTGTTTTCTTGGACTTTGGTCAATTCTGGCTGTTTCCTTTCATGGACTGACAGTTTGTCCAGGAATAACCTTTCGATCCTACTGATGAAGCACAAGCATTTAGATATATAGGTATTTAAACAGCATTAATAGTTATGGTAGGTTACTTTGGTATAGACACATATGTTTAGATGATATGTTGATCCATGAATTACATTTTTTCCTGTTAAATATGACAGGGTCTTACTGTGGCTTATGAGATCTCCTAACCTGTAGAGGATGTAAGCTTGTGGCATCAGCCATGGGTTATTCCTCCAAGGAGAGAGCCAATAGCCAATTAGATTTGGGATATACAGGCATATGGCTGCCTCTGCTGCCACAGTATATGTTACCCAGGCACGTGAGGTGTAGCTGGTGCTGACGGAGGGATCTTGCTTGACTCAAAGAGACGCTGCAATAACTCTATATACGATTTAAGTGGCCCTTATGGATAACACCAATCCTCTGAGTCCTAATCCAAAAAAGAAGCCATCTGTACACTGTATGTGTGGTTCATACATACTCATCCCATGTTCAATGTCAAAGTCTTCAAAGCAGCAGGGAATTATCGCCTCTCTTCTTGCAGAGTTATCTCCCAGTTTGGAGGCAAGGAGCCTTACCTTTTGTAGGGCCTTGATCCCCTGGCCAACATAAACCCCTGGTAGATTATCCACTTTACTTGATAGAAGCCCCTGAGATAGATTTTGCTTAAGGCATAGTTAAGACTTGCAGTATTATATTCTAGGATGTGACCTGAAAAGAGAAGAATCCTTTTCACAGTTACTTAGCTATTGGTCAATTACAAGAAGGCGTTTTAACCAGGTTTTATAAGACATTTACCATATAAATAGTTGTCTCACAAATTTACACCAGTTGAAGAGCGGGGAGAAAGCGCAACCAAAGCGACGCTCAACATCATCATATTTCTCCCTTGTTCTGGGAGGAGAGGCTAAGAAAGTTCTCCATATTAAACCTATATGCGGCACCGTAGAAGAGAAGTTCATAGGAGAGCTCATAACATAGGTTACAGTAGACTCCACAGAGCGGGAGTCAGGCAATACTGTGTCGGATGGTAGATCAATGTGACGGCTTTTCTCAAACTCTCTCGATGTATTCGGACGGCCAGTCAACCTTTCAGTGGCACTTTCGGTAACTCCTACTCAATGCAAAGCTGTTTTTTTTTTTTCTTTCTCAGCCATTAAGTTGGTGACATTTGTTCCTATTGGAACACACAATCTTTCCCGTAGTAGTTTTTACGATTTTGAATTGCCAAGGTTTGACAAAAAGGTTCATTGTCTGATCTTAACCCCCTTTTTTTACCATAGTCTTCCAGAAGGACAGTGTATTATACATACACATAAATGGTGGAATCAGGCTCAGATTTCATCAAAATTACCCATGTTGTTTTGGGTAACTATATATCATTAACTTGGGAAGAAAAATTAATTTCTTAAGTTAAATCAACATACAGGTAAAAGAGAACGCTACAAGGTGATACTGTACAACAGAGAAACTATAGAGAACATTTGTATGTGCCAATTCCAAATTTATTGCTCTACAATTATGTAAGACAAATGTGGACAACTAGCAATTTATATTTCCAGTTAACTCGGATGCATTTACCATTTTTAGCAGAGTCTGTAAACCAATGTTGTTTAATACTCACATATTTACTTTTACTAAGTCTAGAACACCATGGATCCTGTAGACTGCTATGGCAAAACTGTATACCTGTTGAACTCATGTCAATAAATATGCATTAATCGAAATAGTTACAACCCATGTTCCCTTTGGCTCTCCCGCCCCTCCGTCCCTTCCCAATTCACCATTTCGGTCCGGTTTCTGATGCAGTCTTTCAGATGTTGTTCTTTTTTACTAGCATCCCTCTCCATTTGAAGAAATATTTTTTATTGCGTTATTGGTATTGATCCACATATGAGAGACACCATGTGATGTTTGTCTTTTCGTGGGGACTGTGTTACTTACTTAACATAATGTTTTTTTCTAGCTCCATCCATTTAACCTGCAAAGTTCATGATGTTGTCCCTCTTTACACCAGCAAAGAACTCCATTGTTTAGATGTACCACATTTTTCCTATCCACTAGGTCAGTTTGAGCGGACAACAAAAATTTTAAACCCCTGAAAAATGAAATTGAGGAACACATCAGAAAATGGACAAAACTCCCATGCTCAAATCGGATTGGGAAAATAAAGTTATATCAGTTAAAAATGTTTCCATCACTACCCCAAACTAGGTACAGAAATTTAATGCATAACCTCAACTCAAAATCCCCAAGAATTCTTCACAGAGCTTGGAAAAAAAATCTTGCCAATTTCATTTTGGAAAAACAAAAGACCGCAAATAACCAAAGCAACCCGAGTGGAAAAAGGACAAATACAGGGGAATTGCTATACCAGACATCAAAACTACAGGGCTATAGTCAAAAAAAAAAAAAAACGGCCTGGTACTGGCACAAAAACAGAACCAGTGACCAATGGAATAAAAACTGAGACCAAACCTGAGCTCATACAATTTCAGGCCACCTCCATATTTAGACAAGGGGGCCAAGAAGACAATGGAGGAAAGAACAGGCATCTTCAGCAAGAGGTGTTGCAAAATTGATCACCACTTGTAGAAAGGATGAAATTAAACCCCACCTCTCCACCTTGCTCAAAATGTTTCAACTCAGATGGACCAAAGACCTCAACGTGAACCCCAAAACTCTGGAGGTGATAGAAGAGGAAACTGGCAGCAGACTACAAGACATAGGTGTAGGAAAAAAACTTCCTAAATCGACAGCAGCTGCACAGACAATAAGATCAACAATGACAAATGGGATCTCCTTTAACTCAAAAGCTTCGCTGTACTAATTCAAAAAGAAATAATAAAGGAAGTGAAGGAAAACCCACAGAGTGGGAGGAAACCTTCTGGAGGAAACCTCTGGAGATTAATGCTTTGTTAGATGTGTCTGCAAAGCATTAATCTCCCAGAGTATTAAAACCCAGGGGGCTACTCCAAAAAACAAAAAGAAAGAAAAAAAATGAAACACTCAAAAGATGGAACAAAGATTCTGATAAGAGACTTCTCAATTGAGGAAATAAAGATGCCGAGAAACATTTCTTGAAGAAGTTCAGCATCTAACAGGTATAATTAAGGAAATGCAAATTTAAAAACCAGCTTTGAATATCACCTTACTCCAATAAGACTGGCTAGGTTCGAGAAAACAAATGATACCAAGTGCTGGAGAGGTTGTGGGGAAAGGGGAACACTCATCCATTGCTGGTGGGAATGTAAACTTGTACAGCCACTATGGAAAGCAGTGTGGAGAACCCTTAGAAGACTCAAAACGAGCCTTCCATTTGACCCAGTCATACCACTCCTGGGTATATACCCACAAGACACATCCTACTGCAAAGATACTTGCACAGCTATGTTTATTGCAGCTCTGTCTTTGAGTGTTTTCAATAGTTTTTGTTTTTATGAATTTTAGGAAAGTTATTTTAAGAATCACTATTGGCGATGGAGAGCATATTTGGCAGAATGCATGAGCTCTGGTGGGGTGGGGGGAATAGGGTGGGGGACACGGGTCTAGATTTGATAATCTTGTACAAAAATATATATAATAAAAAAAGAAAGAAAAATGCAAAAAAAGAATCACTATTATTTTCTTTGACTTCATCATCAAAGTTCATTGAGCATCTTTTATATGTAAATTTATATGTTAGCCAAATTTTAGATTTTTTTTCAGTTTTTCTTTTCAAATATTATTTTCTTTGAAGATAGGGTCTCATGTATTCCAGGTTGTCCTTAAACTCACTAGGTAGCTGAGGAGGACTTTGAGCTTCATCCTCATGCCTTTATTTTATCAGTGCAGAGATTACAAGTGTGTGCTATCATATGTGGTTTTTGTGGTGCTGAGGATACAACCCATGGCTTAGTGCAAGTGAGACAACCACACTGCCAATTGAGAATATCCACAGTATCCATTTGATACTGTAATTACAGAAATTTTATATATCTTGATATTTTGTCCCACAGACTACCAAGATCTTGTTTATAAAAATACTTTCCCTCAGCTATTAATTTCACCTGATGTATTTTTTTATTTTTTTAATACTTTTTTTTAAAATTTATTTTTGTATGTGTATGAATGTATTGTTTGCATGCAGGTCTGTGCACCCATGTTGTGCAATGCTGCGGAGGTCAGAAGAGGGTCTCAGATTCCCCTGGAACTGGAGTTCTCCTGGAATTGGAGTTACAGACAGTTCTTAGCCGCCATGTGGGTGCTGGGGATCGAACCCGGGTCCTCTGCAAGAGCATCGGTGCTCTTAACCGCTAGGCTATCTCTCCAGCCCCACCTGATGTATTTTTAAATTCAGTAATATTTGCATTTTATTTGAAGTTCATTAGTGTATTTTCTTTTTTGGTCTTTTCGAGACTCAGCCTCCCTGTAACCCCATCTGTCCTCGAACTCACTCTGTAGACCAGGCTGGTCTTGAACTCACAAAGATCTGCCTGCCTCTGCTTCCCAAGTGCTAGGATTAAAGGCGTGTGCCACCACGCCTGGCTCATTAGTGTATTTTCATCTCCATAATTTTCACTATATTATACTATATATTGAGCTTCATTTTCACTATTGAGATTCTCCATCAGGTCAGTCTTTAGGGTTATATTTTTCATTATTGTCCTTGAACACTAGAACATAATGTTATTAAGTCCTTATCCTATGATTCTTAGAATTCTAAGAATCATAGGATAAGGACTTAATAACTGAATACTTAATAACTTTCAATACTGAAAAGCCAGTATTTGTTCCTGATTTGTGCTTTTCATTTAACTTCATACTACAATTTTCTAGAAATTTTGACTGAATTTTGGACATTAAGATTGATATTTTTATTAAGTTTAGATTTTGTTCTGTAAGGCAGTTAGCTTGCCAGCCAAAAAATTCTAGTCCATGTTTCTCCAAGGCTGAAAAGTATATGTTCAACTGCTACTTTCCATATAGGATCATTCTGAGCAACTCCTATGCATATATTATTGTGGTCTCAATTCAAATTAGCAAGGTTTATGCATAGGTTTTGCCATGCTTCCTTACAGAGCATTGCTGTTTTCTGGAGCATACGCTTTATAACTATTCTGGCAATCACAAAATTTGTCCTCTGATTTTCAATCAACTACAACCATGGTTTTTTGCTTGAATACATTCATCTAGTATAGATAGAGTCTAGAGTAGATCACAGTTTAGTTAAGAGCAATTAAAACACATCTCTCCAAGAATATGGCCTTCTCCAAAGAATTATGTCTTTAGTTTCTATCTGCCTTTGGATACTGTTGAGTTAATTAAGCTGTATTTTATTTAAAATAAAGCATTGATACACAGCTTAAAATTGTAAAACAAGGAAGAATTAGTCTAACAGAAACCACATCATTGTGAACTGTTTAAATTGTAAATTGTAAGAGCTAATAATACAGTAGTTTTTTTAAAAAAATATGTCATGAAGTTATTTGTGAACGTGATAAAAGTAAAATATATCATAGTGACTTGGGCACACTGATACTAAATGGACACAGAGATTTAGATCATTTAAATAATTGAAAAAAGGAAATGAAACCCAAATTTACTCTAAATCAGAGAAAATATTTTTCAACTGTTATTTTAGAAGTGTTCACATAATTTAATATGTTTTATAGAAAAAATTGAGGGTTTAGTTTTAGAAATATTAAATTTATGATACCTATTTGAGTACAAAAATCAGAAGTATCAAATGACTGATACATAATTGTTATTAAAACTAGAGATCAATGGAAAAGGCATTGTTAAATATTTGTTAATCACTATATAGAGAGAGCACTTAATACTCATGAGACTAAAGGGTACAAAGTTTAAAACCATAAATAGATGGGTTAGAGAGAGTTAGAAACAGAGACAGTTTGGTTGAAATCAGCAAATAAAATCCTCTGATATGTATAAACAACAAAAAATAATTCTGGAATGAGTAATAAGGTAGACAGTGAAGATAGCCTGGTGTCATAATCTATGAACACATTTTGCAAAGCATTAGAAGGAGGAATTTTCTTTTTTTTAAATTTTTTAAAAAATTTTATTTATTTCTGTATGTGTATCAATGTACTGTCTGCATGCAGGTCTGTGCACCCGTGTCGTGCAATGCCGAGGAGGTCAGAAGAGGGTCTCGGATACCCCTGGAACTAGAGTTCTCCTGGAAGTGGAGTTTCAGACGGTTCTCAGCCGCCATGTAGGTGCTGGGGATCGAACCTGGGTCCTCTGCAAGAGCAGTCGGCGCTCCTAACCGCTAGGCCACCTCTCCAGCCCCAGAAGGAGGAATTTTCAAATAATGATAGTGTTAAAGAAGCTTAGCATAGAAGAATAAATACTAGACTTCATATCAGAAAGTCATTTGTGGTTTTCATAGGCATATTTTTATATTCTGGGGGAAAATATTAATATTTATTAAACATTCAACAGGAGTTGAGGAAAAAGAGTTGGAGAACATCAGAGATTTTTCTTTTCCTTTTTTTTTTTTTTTTTTTTTTTTTTTTTATTTTGGTCCTTTCAAAGACAGGGTTACACCTCTACGCCCCTGCTGTCCTGGAACTCCTCTGTAGACCAGACCTCGGCCTACTATAAAGCTCAACAAAGTTCCTGCCTGCCTCCTTGTCATCCCAAGTGCTACGATTAAAGAGGCGTGCGCCCTCGTCGGACGCAGGTGCTGCCTCTGAGAGGTTTTTTTTGGTTTTTTCTTTCTTTTTTGTAGCGCTATCCATGTTCAATGTGACCGAAAATGGTGAACTAATGTGGAAAAGAATTCTAGACACAAGAGTTACTTTTTATTTAAATCTATTTTTCAGTAATTTATATATCTTCGTATGTGTAATGATGTAATACTGAGCTTGACTGTTATTGGCGTTTGTGGCATCAGAGGACGCTCTACGGTGCGTCATGCATAGCCAGGCGGAGAATCAGAAGAGTGTCTCAGCATTCCTCTTGGAACCTCCGCCAGGAATGTATACTCCGTGGAATTAGGAGTTACAGACAGTTGTCTTCAGCTGTCCAATCGTTGGAGTGCTGAAGGTGGATACAGCAATCCAAGTCCTCTGAATGAGCAGTTGGTGCTCTTAAAGCTCGCCCATAAGCGCTAGATCTCTCCTAAGCCCCAGGGCTATAAGCAGTTTTAACTCCATACTGGTATTATTATTTTTGCTTCTAACAAGTACTGAAACCATGAAGTTTGATTGTAATTAGCGTGAAGTAATTGAACAGGAAAACAGAATTGAAGCAACTCGCGGGAAGTTATCATAATATGGATGTGTACTATAGGCAAATGGACCTCACGCAAAGTAATGAGAAGCATGTTTAAATAAATTACAGGAGGAAGGGCCTGGAGAGATGGTTAAGCAGTTAAGAGCACTGGTTTCTCTTCTAGAGGACCTGGGTTAGATTCCTGGCTCGTTCATCACAAATAGAGCCACAGACAGCCATTATATCAAAACTCAACCAAGTATCCAAATGGGCTTGTTTTTATGCTCCATCTCCCTCCTGCTTTTTGTGGGCATCGGCAGTGGCACATGAGCATAGGCAGGGATAAATATTTGTACAAATCAAGGATGGGAGAAATGCTTTCCAGGCCCCATCTGTACTGAGGAGTTACTGAGAGTTGATAATTGTGGAATGGAAAATTATTCTTCCTTGAGGATGTGACTACTGGTAACTTTCCCATGATCGAAATGCATGTACTGTCAACAATTAGACTTAGGAGGTTATCAAAAATAAGAAAGAAAAAACCCCATAAATTTAGGAGGAAAGAGGTTTGTGGGGGATATAGGAGTTGGAGTGGCGAATCAAAAGGAGATCACATTTTTATTGTTTGTTTCATGAATTATCCTCAAAGAATAAAAATAAAAAAGAATACATGAACATTATAACAGAAATCCTCAGCGGGAATGCTTTGCCAGAGAATGGTCAACGAAAAAAGAATATCAGTTATATAATATATGCTATATATCCTATATCTAACTATATCTTATCCTATCTATCTATCTATCTAATCTATCCTATCTAATCTATATCTATCCTATCTATCTATCTATATCTAGTATCTATCTATCATCTATCTATCTTCTCTTCTATCATCTATACTATATATAATATTAGTTCTGATATTACAATAAGGGTGCCAAATCCATATAACATATATAGATAGTCTATGCAAGTTACTGAAAGGGACAGGGTATAATCAACCTTACTCAGCTGTGAAACACAGAAGCTAAAATAATGACTGCCCTGGCAAAATATGTCTTTCATTGCAACAGTGAATGACTTTTATGGACGTAATCAACCACCTTCTAGTTGGCTTTCAGGCCTGCTTTACAAGATAGTTATAAATGAGAACTATTATTATAATTCTAAATATACATAGTATTAAAATGACTCCCAATGATTTACTGTTATGCTTAGTGAAATTCTGAATTCATCAGAAAAGCTTCTTGGAACAAATGGCAATATACACAAAGACCCACAACTGATCAATGTGCAGAGAATAGGAAAGCACAGAGTTCTTACCCCTAAATGTGACACTTATATTACACTCTTTCCTCCCAAGTCTTAGGGCTCACTGTGGAAGAAGGGTTGGGAAGATTGTAAAAGCTAGAAGTGATCTGAATGTTAATGCTCTGTCAGATGTATCATTGGTGAAAGTTTCCTCCCACCCCGTGGATTTTCTCTTCACTTCCTTCATTAGTTTCTCTTCACTGTTTGGACAAAGCCTTGAGTTGATGTTTTGAGTATGAGGTTCCCTTGTCAGCTGTTGTCCTTATTCTTCTGCGGGCACCGGCTGCTGTTTGATTTTAGAAAGTCTTTCTAGCTTCTCCAACTGGACTATGGAACCTTGGTTGTTCAAAAATTGGACATAGATACTGAAATGCACCAATTACCTAAGTTGTATACATTACTGAGTACAGTCAAATGTTATCTGCAAACAACTTGAATCCCTTAAAAAAAAACAATAATCCCCCTTGTTGATTCAGAGCTCTCTGTAGTAATATACTTTGTTTGGAGTGGCCATAGCTTCAGAGGTGAGAACTTTCATGCATCTCACTTTGGTTCTGAAATAGAGAAATAATCCTTTTCACAGTTTCCTATGTCCAATTAGATCAATTAAAAAGGCCAGTTTTAGAATGTGTTTTACAAGAGATTACCTCTATAATCGACAGCTTGGCTCAATCTACAGCTGAGAAACGACCTCAAGTCATCACCTATCTTCTGCCTTTCTATGCGTGGGGGAAGTTAAGAAAGTCTCTTGTGTTAAAACGCTTTTGCACACCTAGAATGGTAAGCATCTCATTAGAATCATTAAAAATAGTTGTTAGCTAGTAGGATCACAGAGGGAGCCTGATGTCTCAAAATCCTGAGGTATTTCTTCCCTTCAATGCCTACCAGGAAGGTTACAATCCTTCTGTGGCACTTTATCTGGTACAGCTACTCACTTGCAAGCTGGCATTTTCTTATACTCAGCCCATTAAGTTGGTGATACTTGGAACTGTTTGGCATACAATCCTTTCCCATAGTTGTATTTAAGACTTTGGGTGCCAAGTTTATTTAGGCAAAAAGTTCTTCATATTCCTATCTATAATCCCCCTATATTTGGTATTTAGGTTTTGTTTTTTGACCCATGAGCTCCTAAAAAACCAGTGTTCTATAATACCTTTAAGGTGGAATCAAGGGCAAACAGATTTCTCAAGTTCATACCATGCTGTTTTGGGTATACTGTATGTGATTAACTTGGGAACAAGTTCATTTTTGATTAAATATCCTATATGGTGAAAGGATTGCTACATCTAGCTGATACATAATTGGCAAAATTATAGAGAACAAATGGTAAAGGCTCCTTGCCTCCCAAACTGGGAATATCTGCGCGGAGAGAGGAGCGATCTAAGGCCCTGCTGTTGAAGACCTGATATAACCTGGGAAAGATGTATGAAGCACCGCACTTGCAGTAATCAGATGGTCTCTGGATGCCAGAGAGTGTTACCAAAGCCACTAAACCAATAAAGCAAGATATAGGCTCCTTTACTCAAGCAAGACTCCTCCGTCAGCACCAGCTACACCTCATCTGCCTGGAAATAACTGTGCAAGCAGTGGCACCATATGTCTGCATATCCCAAATCTAATTGGCTATTAGCTCTCTCCTTCGTGAGGAATAACCACGGCTGATGCCACAAGCTTACATCCTCTAGTGGTTAGGAGATGTTATAAACCACACGAAGACCCTGTCAATACTTAACAGAAAAAAAAAGTAAATCATGAATTAACATCCGAATCCAATCATCTGTGTCTATACCCAAAGAACCTTCCATAAACAATTAGTACTGTTAAATAACACATATAATATCTAATTGTGTGTGCTTCATTAAGTAGGATCGAAAGGATATATTATACTCGTTTAAATACCCTAAAATATCTAATTGCATGTGCTTCATTAGTAGGTGCAATCGAGGGTTATGCCTGGACAAGCTGGCAGCCCATGAAAGAAAACAGCCAGAACTGACTAGAGACCAAGACATCAGCTCCAGAGAAAGTAGAGTGTTTTGCTTCTCATCACCTGTGCCCCTTTCTAAGCCTAGGGAACAATCTGCGGAAAAGGGGGCTGTGGTAGAATGTAAGGGCCTACGATTGAGGGTTAATGCGTGAAGACGATAACAAAAAATATAGGACTGGACATCATTTGATCACTTAGACTGAACTGACGTAAGCACCCCCTCTTTCAGGATGGTATGTTGGGACCCATGAGCTGTGTGGGTTTGGGCACAACTGCTTGCAAATTGGTTTTACATGAAGGATGCTTGTACTCACAAATTATCACTTATTGTTAAAAAAAATGAAAACAAAACAAAACAAAAAAGCAGAGAAAGATGCAGAAAACTTACGGCAGAATGCATGATCTGGGATCGGTAAGGGTGGGGTGGGGGGAAGGGAAGGGGATATATGCCTGAACTGAATTGGAAAATGTTGTATGAAATACACAAAGCATCAATAATAAAAAAAAGAAATGTATGAAATGCACAAAACTTCAATAAAAAAGAAATTTTAATAAAAAAGGGGGGGGAAAGAAAGTCTTTTCCTACACCTTTGTCTTGTAGGTTGCTGCCGACTTTTCTTCTATCACCTTCACGGTTTCAGGTTTCAGGTTTCAGGTTGAGATCTTTGATCCACTTGGAATTTATTTTTATACAGGGTGAGAGGTAGGGGTTTAATTTTGCTCTTCTACAAATGTGATCCAGTTTCGCCAATACCATTTGCTGAAGATGCTATCCTTTCTCCATTAAGCTTTTTTGGCTCCTTTGTCAAATATGAGGTCGCTGAAGTTATATGAGCTCAAGTTTGGATCTTCAATTTTGTTCCATTGATCAATGGTTCTGTTTTATTGCCAGTACCAGGCTGTCTTTATGACTATAGCCCTGTAATATAGATTGAAGTATGATAGTGTAATCCCCCTGGTATTGCACTTTTCACTTAGGGTTGCTTTAGCTATTCATGGTCTTTTGTTTTATGAACTTAAGGATGTGTTTTTCTAAATCCGTGAAAAAGCTCATGGGGATTTTGATTGGGATTGCAATGAATTTGTATATTAATTTGGGTAGAATGGACATTCTATAAACTACTTAAAAAACAAAGAAGAAAACTAATGACCTACTCAAAAGATGGAGTAAAGAGATGAACAGAGACTTTACCAGTAAGGAAGTAAAGATGGCTGAGAAACATCTTAATAAGTGTTCAACATCATCAATAATTAAGGAAATGCAAACTAAAATCACACTAAGGTATCATCTCACTCCAATAAGACTAGTCAAGATCAAGGAAACAAAAGACACCAAATGCTGGAGAGGTTGTGGGGAAAGGGGAACAGTCATCAACTGCTGGTGGGGATGTAAACTGGTACAACCACTGTGGAAAGCAGTATGGAGAACCCTTAAAAAACTCAAAATGAGGGGCTGGAGGGATGGCCTAGCGGTTAAGAGCGACGACCGCTCTTGCAGAGGACCCGGGTTCGATCCCCAGCACCCACATGGCGGCTGAGAACCGTCTGTGACTCCGGTTCCAGGAGAACTCCAGTTCCAGGGGAATCCGAGACCGTCTTCTGACCTCCGCGGCAATCGCACGAACACGGGTGCGCAGACCTGCTGCAGACAATACATTCATACACATAAATAAATAAATAAATAAAATTTAAAAAAAAAAAAAAAAAAAAAAAAAAAAAAACTCAAAATGAGCCTACCACTTGACCCAGCTATACTTCTGGGTATATACCCACAAGACACATCCTACTGCAAAGATACATACACAGCTGTGTTTATTGCAGCTCTCTTCACAATAGCAAAGAGCTGGAACCAACCCAAATGCCCCTCAACTGATGACTGGATAACAAAAATGTGGTATATCTACACAATGGAGTTCTATGCAGTGGTACAGAAAGATGACATCATGAACTTTGTATGCAAATGAATGGAACTCTAGCCATTATGCTAAGTGAAGTAACACATTCTCAGGAAAAAAAGGTGAATGGTTTCCCTCATTTGTGGATGCTAACACCAAATCCCCAGTTGACAGACAAACTGAGCAACTTTATTATTATATTTCATTGTATCTGAAAGCAACTGTGCTATTCCAATGTGAATCTCTTAATGGGCTCTGGAATTGTCCTATCGCTTGTATTCACACATTGTAATTACCATATATGAATGGAAGATATGCATTTATATTCTATTCATATTCTTTTTACCTGCATGAAACTTTACGGTTAAAATCTGAATCTCTAAATGTGTTTAGGAATTAACCTATAGTTTATTTTCAGAATTTGTAATTGTGATTTATGTGTGGAGTTTGTAATAATGTAAAATTAGAGGGAACAAAAAAGAGAGAGAAAAACATAATAAAAAACTGACCAAAACAGTAAAGTTGTGCATTGAAAAGAATATAGAAGACTGAGAAAAGGACTCATGCAAGACAGGACTTAACGTGTATGACAGAGTCCATGAGTTCTGGCAGAAGGCAGGAGGACATAAGGGGTGGGCATGGATGGAGTAAAGAGTCTTGATTTGATTGAGAAATGTATGAAATGCACTCAATAAAAATTAACTTAAAAAAGCTAGATGGATTTAATACTAAGAAACTGTGGTGTCTAGACACTAAAAGATAGTTGCACATATGAAATCACAGTACTGTGGCAGTACTCACAAGATCTGAGTATGCCCAAACCAGAAGAAAACCCAGCTTGAATTGGGGGAGTTTGACAAGAAGATTCAGCCTGAAAAAAGACCAAATCTACTGATCATAGATAGGGATAGAAGAAACAGAAGAATCCCAAGTCAGCTGCACAGACCAAATCTTAAGATTACAGGAGAAAAATTTTCAAAGTTAAGTAAAGGCATAGTGCTACAGGTGGAAAAAGCACACAGAATAGCAAATAGAGTGGGAGAGAAACTCATCATTGTATGTGATAGTAAAAACATTAAATGTACAAAACAAAGAAAGGGTGCTGAAAGCTGTAAAAGAAAAACCACAAGCAACATATAAAGGAAACCCTACTAAAATAGCTGATTTCTCAAAGGAATTTTAAAAACCAGAAGAAACTGAAATAATGTACTCCATGTTCTAAAAGTCTTCAAATACTAACCCAGACTACATTATTGAGCAGAACTATCTGCCATAGTTGAAGGAGAAAGAAAAAAGATTCAGTGATACAAATAGGTTAAAAGAATCCGTGCCCACAAAGAAGCCATATAGAGGATACTGAAGTTAATACTATGGACTGAAGACAGGAATAACTATAGCCAAGAGGCTTCATAAAGCAACTAAATGAGAGAGGCATGGTGGGATGCCTGTGTGGGATCTCTGTGAGACTGATGCCAGCTCGATCTGTATGGTGAGACTCTATTTCAGAAAGACCACAAAAAGGAAGCAAATGAAGTCATAATTACTAAAGCACAAACTATCACTAAGAAGACAAACAGAAAATCAATTGACAGTAACCAATACATGTTTTTCAATAATAGTTTTACATATTAGCATCCAGAGTAAAATAAGTTCTGGAATCTACATGAACTCATGGAGATTAAGCAATACACTCCTGAATGATGAATGAGTCAAAGAAGAAATCAAGAGAGAAAGAAAAATGCTCCTTAAACTAAATGAAACTGATAACACATCAAAACTTCTGTGACACATTAAATGAAGTCTTAAGAGGGAAGTTTATATCTCTAAGTACCTACATTAAAAAATCAGAAAGGGTGCAAATAAATGACTTAATTTTAAAGCTTAAGATTCTGGAAAAGCAAGAAAAAAATCAAACCCAAATCTAGCAGATGAGAAGAAATAGTAAAATTCAGACCAGAAATCAATGAAATAGAAACAAAGAAAACAATATAAAGAGTCAGTGAGTCTAAGATTTGGTTTCTTGAACAGTGGACAAGTTAGAGAGATACTTATCACAGCTAAATAAAATAAAGAAAATCAAAATCAAAATCAACACAATCAGAGACAAAAGGGCAAACATCATAACAGACATGAAATGGACCCACATATTATAAAGGGAATATTTTAATTATCTGTATTAAAAAGAAAAAAAAAACTAAAAAATGGATGAATTTCAAAATTCAATGAAACAACCAAAGTTAAACCAAGAAGAGATCAACAACTTAAACAACACATAACAAATAAGGAAATCAAAACAGTAATACAGTACTTCCTGGTGAAAAGCCAAGGCACAGCAGAATTATACCAAATCTTCAAAGATTTGCAACCAGTGCTGGGTAAATCATTTAAAAAGACAGAGACAGGGGGAGAACTCCCAAACTCCTTGTATGAAGCCACTACTACTCTAATACCCAAACCAGATAATGATACAATAGAAAACTAAAACTACAAACCTCTATCCGTAATAAACATAGATGCAAAATTTCTCAACAGAATACTTGCAAATCACATACAGACACACATTAAAATGACTGTCCACTATGATGAAATTGGCTTTCTTCCAGAGATGTGGGGATGGTGCAGTATACCTAAGTCAATAAACATAGTAAATCATATAAATGATTGTAAAGACAAAAAGAAATAATGAGTTGAAAGCAAGAGAAACCCAGGCTGATTCTTAGTAACCATCAGATCTGAACCTGCAGTATGATTTTGACATTTTACTTTTCTTTTTAGCAAATGTATTCACATTATTTTCTGACTCTGAAAGCTAAAAAGACAGGAAATTGGACTGCTTTTTCTGTTCTGGTTTTGTGTGTGTGTATGTGTGATTCCATATGAATTTTAGGATCATCTCAAAAGATGCAGAAGAGGCCTTGACAAAACCTAAGATGAATTCATGCTAAAAGTCCTAGATGGAATTGGACTGGATGGAACATACCTCAACATAGTTAATGGGATATACAACAAACCCACAGCCAACAATATTCTAAATGGAGAAAAGCTGGAAGCATTTCCATTTAGCATCAGGAACTAGTCAAGGCTGTCCACTATACCCAGTCCTCTTCACTATAGTGCTTGAAACTATAGCTAGAGCAATAAGACAAGAAGAAGCTATTAAAGGGACACTAATTAAGAGGAGGTCAAATTATCCCTTTTTCCAAATGATATGATATATATGAGATCTCAAAAATTCTACCAAAAATTCTAGAAATAATAACAATTTTCAGCAAAGTGACTGGATATAAAATTAATTTATGTCATTATCTTTTGCGATATACTGATAGCAAGCAATCAGAGATAGATTTCATGAAAATCCACAATACCCGTAAAAAGAAAATATCTAGGAATAAACTAAACCAAAGACATTAATGACTTCTAAAATCGAAACTTTAAATCTCTGAGAAAGAGATTGAAGTGGACCCAGGAGATGGAAAGATCACACGTGCACATGGATTGACAGAATTACTATTGTGAAAATGACCACCCCCCCAAAGCATTTTATAGATTCAATGCTATCCCAATCAAAATATCCATGAAATTCTTCAGAGAATAGAAAAGAAACCTAAAATTCATATGGAATCACACATACACACACAAACCCGAATAGACAAAGCAGTTCAATTTCCTGTCTTTTTGTCTTTCAGAGTCAGAAAATAATGTGAATACATTTGCTAAAAAGAAAAGTGAAATGTCAAAATCAGACTACAGGTTCAGATCTGATGGTTACTAGGAATCAGCCTGGGTTTCTCTTGCTTTCAACTTTAAGTTATTATTCCTTTAAATGGACAATTCTAGGAGAGAGAATTATGTTTATAAAGAACCATAAAGGGTTCATAAGTGTCATTTGAAGCAATTCTGAAATAAAGAGCAAATATCTACTTCCTTCTACAGGAAGTTACTCCCAGAGATACAGTAATTCAGCTTGCATATAAGAAAGCATGTACAGTTAGCTTAACTAGGTTACAGTTGTTGATTGATCTATTTCAGCTCATTCTGAATTCTTCTTTCTAAAAAAATGGAAGATGAAAGGAAGCAAATAGAATTATACCAATAATTCCTTGAACTGATAAGTCAAGCGTCATAAATCTTCTGAAAATTTCAGCTCACACTATTTTTTTTACTTTTCCTGAGTTTGTTTATATTTAGAGTTAATACCATAATGTATTGCTTGACTATATTTTAATAGATTTATAATAAAATATTGTTATATCCTAGAAACATTTTGCATTAAAATGATAAGGCTAATGTTTCTGTTCCTTTTAGTATTGCTCATATTCCTTTGAGAGTCATTTTTCTTTGCTCCCTCTCAGCTTCCTTTCTTGATTGATATAGACTTCCATGTCCTCGAACCTATAGTTGCATTATGTTACATCATGTGTGGCTCTGTAGTTGTGGACAAAAAGAGATACAGTGAGGTATCTAATAATAAAATATCACACAGGCTATTTAATATTAAAAAAAAATGAGGACCAGGAGGCTTTCTGTTCTATAGCACAAAGATCACCTAGTCTCTATCTTTCAAGGTTATAGTTCCAGGGATGAGGTGCTGTAAGCAGGCATGCTGGAACAAATGGCATGCAGATCAAAGGAGATTTTTTTTTTTTTGCAGAAACACACAGGAAACAATTAGCAGCTAAGTGTGGCCAGTTTACAAGGCACAGAGCAAATAGTCACACAGCAGTGTATATAAGGCATATTTTTTAATCTAATCAAAACATAAATAAGGGACACTGTGAGTCAGCATGTATGCCCATAATAGGCAATCTTGGTTATTGGAGACTTTGCTTATGTAGTCAATCATGCTTTCTGCAGAGTTCAAATAGGGCAGTTGTCTCTAACATTATGTAATGGTTATTTATGTCTCCCCACGTTCATGTGCGGAAATCCTATGTGCCAAAGTGACAGTACTAGGGAGTATCACCTTTGTGAGCCAATTAGATTACAGGAGTGGTTCCTTCCAGAATGGGACTGATAGCCACATAAACAGTTGGCAGAAGATTGTCTTTCCTTCCTACTATGAAAAGATGCTATGTGGAGTTTGCACCTTGGGAAAGAACTCTCATTAGAATTGGACCCTGATGGAACCCTGGTCTCTGATTTCTCCAGAACTAAGAGAAATGTTTAGGTTCTTCATAAGCAACAGTATATGTTACTTTGTCATTGCTGCAACTCAAATCGACTAAAATGAATTAACTTAAAGAATAAGCAAAAGTAAACCATGTTGAGTAGTTACTATATATCTGACAGTTTTCCATGTGAATTAAGGAGACTGTTTTCTAATCTTCATATGGAGCAAAGGGCGGTGGTATATACCTGTATTGTTAGCTATCAAGAAGTAGAAGCAGGAGAATTGTATAATGCCATCCATAATGGGCCAAGACTGCATAGATGAAGCTGTTTTAGAGTCATACACCCACTTCTACTAATCCCTGGCATGTTGCCTGTAAGTAAGCTCAATTAATGCACTGATTTGCCAACTTGGACATCAATAGAATTCTTACTCCATTCTGTTGACAGCATATTTGGTGTAAATAGACTTTCCCTCATATTGGCTCAGGAAATGTTAATTAAACAGAACCATAGATGTATTTCAGTCATATTTTGTTTTGTTTTCTGAGATAAGACCTGATATAACCCATGGTGTCCTTAAACTCAGTATGTGGCTGAGACTGATTGTGAACTTCTGATGCTCCTGCTTCTACTTCCCAAATGGTGGAATTGTGGGGTTGTACACTTATGCCCATGCAATCGATGCTTTGGTAGATCAATATTTTACAATACAGGAAACAATTAAATTGGTATAGATGGAATTCACTATAGATGGAATTATCTGATCTTTCATTAAAAAGTTTCTTTTTGTACAGTACCTAGATCTGTTCTTTAGTCTGAAACTTGATGATGTACTGTCACATTCCCAATATCTGAGTAATTTTCTTTATAGATCAAATAAAAATTACTCATTTCCTTGACAAAGCTTATACATGCAGGAATAAATTTTAGCCTAACTGGGTCATAGAATATAAGTATGCAATCTCACAGGGTACATTCTCCTGTGAGAAAAGGGAATTCAGATTTGCCAGTAAAGACAATAAATGACTAATTAGAGGTCAAATTTTAATGCAAAAGTATTTATGTTTAACATAATTTCACTTCAAACCATATTTTCTAGCACATATATAAACAGAGATGCCATATGAGCCTCAAAAAGAAATTAAGATACAGAATTTTCTAACAGAGATACAAAAATAAAAATTGAAAAAAACTATTTTTGTAAGATTTTGTTTCTTTGTATGTAATATCATATATAGATAATATTTTTAGCTTACTTTTAATCATACCAAGATAATTTGTAAAGTTTCTATAAATTATATAATTTTGGCAGAGGTAAGTAGGGAAATATAGTAAACTCTACTGCACTCATTCATCCTTTTGTTTCTTGTGTAAATATCAATCAGCAAAAATATACAAGGAATTATGCCAATAAAATGGCATTTATTTAAAATGAGATAGTTCATAATGCAATGCTCTTCTAAATTTTTTACTTCTGTGATGGCTTATTGATTGTTAACTTGAGAAAAAATAGAACCCATGGCATAAGCCTCTGGGCACATTTGCCTGTGATCATCTCTTTTAGATTAGTCTCTGGGCATGGCTTATCATTTTCTTGATTAGGTTAATCGAAGTGGGAAGACCCATCCCAAGTGACCCTGACCTGATATAAGGTCCAATGGGACAGATTTTGATGTTCTCTTTGGCTTCACCTTCTGCTGGCAAATGCTTTTATTCTGCTGCTTCTTCCACTGCTTTGTCTTTCTTTGATGACCTCCAAAATGGCTCTCTAGGGATCCTCAGCCAAGGATATTTTGGGATTTCTGAGACATCTAGCCTTGTAGACTGAATAACATTAGGTCCTCAGCGTTTCCAGTGTGCTGACAACTGTGTTGTATGATACGTTTATTCTATTGGTTCTCTTCTAATTGAGAACCGTTACAGTGACTCAATAAAATATATTAATCACTATAAAATATTTTCTTTTTTAAAAATTATTTTTATTTTTTATATGTGTAAGTGTATTATATTGCCTGCATGTAGGCAGGTGTACCTGTGTCATGGTGCACTTCCTGCAGAGGGCAGAAGAGGGCGTTGGATCCCCTGGAACTGTAGTTACAAACAATTGTTAGCTTCCACGTGGATGCTAGGAATTGAACCCGGGTTCTCTGCAAGAACGGTCAGTGCTCTTAACTGCTGAGCCATCTCTCCAGCCCNTTTTATTTATTTCTGTATGTGTATGAATGTACTGTCTGCATGCAAGTTTGTGCATCCATGTCGTGCAGTGCCACGGAGGTCAGAAGAGGGCGTCAGATTCCCCTGGAACTGGAGTTCTCCTGAAATTGGAGTTTCAGACGGTTCTCGGCCGCCATGTGGGTGCTGGGGATCGAACCCGGGTCCTCTGTAAGAGGTTTGTTTTATCGTAAACGATAATGACAAACCATTCATTTGGCAGGGAACCATAGACCTGAAGGGTCCTACCTTGAGCTTCAGAAGAACTGAAGTCCCTCCTCATCCTCGCAGCATGCTCATTTCACACAATCATGAAAGCCATCTATGTGCTCATTCAGACGAGGCATCTGTGCACTGCACTGTGGGGAAATGAATACAGAAAGGTTTCAATTACAGTTGCTGTTGGTATCAGGGCAAGCATCAACAGCAAGGCTGGTAGAGAATACGTAGCATTGTGAAGGTCCAGATTTCTCCAAAACTTTGTTGGATAACAGATTCTATGCAAGGAAGATATATACACAGGCCACACAGATATATAACAAATAACTATTTTACTTTTTAAAATTTGTTTGCTTTTATTTTATGTATATGGGTATTTTGCCTACACATGTTATGGAAGCCAGAAGAGTGTGTCAAAACCTCTGGAACTAGAGTTACAGAAGGTTGTGTGTCGTCATGTATGTACTGGGAATTGAAACTGAATCCTCTGAATCATGAAAACCCTCTACCATCTTCTAAAATAAATCTTTTTATTGGTGTTTTTGATCTTTTTAAAAAATTGAAAAAGAAAAAGGAAAGTTACTATGCTATATTTACAATGCTTCCTTCTTTTAAGTGTATGTTTTTAAATCCAGAGGGAACATTTCACTGTGCAGATTTGGATGGTCTGGTACTTGCTATTTAATAGCCCAGGGTTGCCTTAAACTTATGCCAATCCTACTTATGCCAACCAAACACTGGCATTATAGTCCTAACCACACACCTTGTTTTGTAATTTAATATTACATTTTAGAGTTAACTTTGCTGGTTACAGGGTAAGTGAAATAAAAATAGCAGTTTCTTTTAAAGCATAGGTCTATAGAAAAATTATTAAGGTATTGAATTCTCCAAATGCAGATTCTCTAGTATTTATAAAATTTTACTGTGGATGTTGAGCATCCTGAGATCTTTTATAATTTACTCATCTAGCCCTAGTCTAGCTGTGCAACATAATTTTATTACTTAAATCTTACTCAGCCAGTCTAAACACCAGAAATACTTGAACATGCTATTTTAATCTGTAGATCATAAAATGTTAGCTAATTACACATACCATGCCACTGCATTCAGAGAAACACGAAGTTGGACAATATTAAATTTATCATAAGATTTATTCTACTTTTCTAGTTAGTCAAGAGCCACAGTATTGGAACCATGCTTGTCTGCATCTAGTGAGTCTGCACCAAGTTGCTGTGCTCCACTGATAGCTCCATAGTTGTTTTTATGCCAGTAGTGGGAACATGGTGCATTGTAATGCTTCCATATCCCTCAATTGCAGTGATATCTTGAATTTAACTGGCCAAGACTGACCCTGGCATTTTCTACTGCTTAAGTCCCTTCACATTTCAGGCCATTTCCTAATATTAAATTGCATGTGATATTTACTTGGATATTTCTAATTAGGCTGTAGCCTTCAACTTAAGAGAGTCCAATTGTTACATTTAATTTATCAACCACTTAAATTTAGAATTAGAATGTACTTGTCCTTGAATTTCTGTGATCTAGGTCAGTATGTAGAAATAGATATGGGCTCAATATAAATTGATTGCAATTAATTGAACAAAAGCCTGCACTAGAATATATTTTATAGTTCCTACTCCACTTTTTTTCTCTTATGATATTGCATCTAAAATGAATAGTTTCATATATTTCCATTTTACTAGAAGGTATTCTTGCCCTGTTTTTCTTATTTTCCAGTGTTTAATTCTAAATCCTAAGTGTGTGTGTGTGTGTGTGTGTGTGTGTGTGTGGTCATGCATACAAACAGACTTATCAACATGCCCACATGTGAATGTACACAAAAGCAGTACCTTTCAGGCACCGTTATATTTTTAGATATGCTGATTGCCACTCCCCCATCCCCCCCGCCCTCCGCACACACACAAAGATTTTTTTTCCCAATGCCAGTTTCTTGTGATGGGTGTGAAATGACAAGACACTATTACAATTTTGTTTGCTGTCAAGATCCTTATAGAGTTTGATGAATGTGTCAAACAGAACAGTGCATAGTGTGTGTTAAGAAATAGAACATTTATTTCATGATGTAAATGTTAACACACTTTTCACTTTTGTTAGAGTATCTAATGGAATGCTTCAGAAGGTGAAGTTTATATCTGAAGTCTATTGAAAACTGAATTTCCCAGTCCTTCACTCCATGGAGGTTGGAGCAGGCCCATATTTCAAGTACTCTACAGAAAAAGAACAGACATTATTAAGAGAACAGCCTGACAAAGATTCACATACATACTTTAGGATTGTATTTGAAATTTAACTTGGAATGCCCAAACTATCAAACAAGAGCAATCTAACCATATCTATTGTCAGTTCTTCAAATCACAGACTCTGTACCAACAGAAAGAAAGATATAAATTGATATGGATTTCAGACAATTAAAAGCCTGTATCATATGAACTATTTAACAAAACCTTATATTTATGAGCTAACAAACACAGCAACATGCTAAGGCATTTGGAAAGATACTTTCTGTTAAGGCAGAAAATTCTGTATCAATTGAGATGATCATGTACTTTTTGATATTTATTGATTTACATATGTTGAACCATCCCTGCATCTCTGGCATGAATACAACTTGATTATGATGGATGACCTTTTTGATGTGGGTCTGTATGAGATTTGCAAGTATTTTGTTGAGAATTTTTGCATGTATATTCATTAATGAGATGGGTGTGTAGTTTTCTTTTTTGGTTGTATCTTTGCCTGGTTTTGGTATTAGAGTGATGCTGACTTCACAGAAGGAATTTGGGAGAATTCCCTGTTTGTATCCTTCTGAACAGTTTGAGTAGTAATGGTTGTAAGTCCTCTTTAAATGTTTTATAGAATTCTGTTTTGAAACCATCTGGGCCTGGGCTTTTTTTAGATATGAGGTTTTTTTTTATTATTATACCTTCAACTTCCTCAAATATTATGGGTCTGTTTAAACTGTCAATCTCTTCTTGGTTAAGCTTTGTTGGTTCCCAGGATTTCAGATATTCATCAATTTCTCTGAGGTTTTCAAATTTAGTAGAGTATAGGTTTTTGAAGTATTCCTGTCTGATCTTTTCTTTTTTTTATTTTATTTTTTTTAATTGATGTATTGTGTATTTCATACATCATTTTCCAATTCAGTTCAGGCATATATCCCCTTCCCTTCCCCCCACCCCACACCTACCCATCCCGGATCATGCATTCTGCCATAACTTTTCTGCGTCTTTCTCTGTTTTTTTTTTTTTTTTTAAACAGTGGTTGATAGTCTGTGAGTACAAGCATCCTTCATTTAAAATCAAT
>VZQC01000622.1:1592598-1603118 GCA_009823505.1 Rhizomys pruinosus
ATTCTTTTTTATAATGCTTTTATTGATTTTTTGTGTATTTCAGACATCATTTCTCAGTTCAGTTCAGACATATTCCACTTTCCCTTCCCCCCACCCCACCCCAGATCATGCACTCTGCCATAACTCTCCTGCATCTTTCTTTCAGTCTTTTTTATGTTTAGAAATTCACATTTTCCTTCTTTAATTTTATATTACTCTAAAATTTGCATGCATACTTTCCACTCATATACAGTAATTATAGTTTGAAAATAAGTGGTGAATTGATTCTAGAGCCCCTTAGAGATTTACATTATAACAACATAGTTGCTTTCAGATAAATAGAAATATAACAATAATGTTTTTCAGCTTGTCTTTCATCTGTGGACCTGGTGTTAGCATCCACAAATGAGGGAAACCATTCCCCAATTGTTTTTCTGGGACTGTGTTACTTCACTTAGCATAATGGCTTTGAGTTCCATCATTACCTGCAAAGTTCATGATGTCATCTTTCTTTACTGTTGAGTAGTACTCCATTGTATAGATGTGCCACATTTTTGTCACCCACTTGTCAGTTGAAGGGCATTTGGGCTGGTTCCAGCTCTTTGTGATTGTCAAGAGAGTTGCAATAAAAATGGATGTGCATGTATCTTTGCTAAGATCAAGAACACAAAAGACACCAAATACTAGAGAGGCTGTGGGGAAAGGGGAACACTCATCCACTGCTGATGAGAATGTAAAACTGTACAACCATTATGAAAAGCAGTGTGGAGAACCCTTAAAAAACTCAAAATGTATACCTTAACCTAATACAAATTATAAATAAAACCAATTAACATTTTATATTCCCGATTAGTTCAATTGTATTACCATTTCCACCAAAACCTACACCTAAATTTAATTAATCTAAACAATTCACTAAGCCATTAAAATATCCTATACTTGGTGGATAAAGCTTGGGCAGAGTTGCGAACCTGCTAAATAAATTTTACCCAGTAAACAAATTTGTATCGGATTAAGGTATACAAATGGCCTATATATTTTTTCTGAATAACACAATATCACATTATAACACTTTCTTTACTTGTAGGACAAGTTAAAGGAACTAAGCTTAAATTTCCTTCCCAACTAAGTAGCATACAGTCAATGAGAACCAGTTTGGGTAAATGTAATGAAAGCTTATGCCTTGGCTCCTGTTTATGGGTATGTGTAATACAACTTAGGCATCTATAGGTCAAAACATAAAAATCTAAAAAAAAAAAAAAAGGGGGAGGTGGGAGGTGGGGTACTATCCTTTCTGGGATACAAATGGAAAACTCTGTGTTTCAATCCTATTGATAAATTTTCGATTTTTCTGATCTTGAAAATAACAATGGGAGGAGAATTTTATGTTCCCACAGGTAAAAATCACCAATCTAAATGCCTGAAAACATACAACTTATGGCTGTGCAGGATGAACTGGGGAATGCCAGCAGAGAAGTTGACCCATCTGAACATTAAGGAATGAGGAACCTCAGACTGCCTGAGACACGGACACTGAGCATCTCTCTGAATAATATTGGGGTTGACTGTTAATAATGGACCCTAATGCTGAGAAACCTTCCTACCTCTCCCCCCCTTTTTTTTCTTTTGTTTTTAGGAAAAAGAATAACAGGATGGTAATGAAACCACTCCCAAACTGTAAACTAGAGCCAATTGTTACAGTGGTAATTTCCTATAAAACAGGCACAACGTATTAACTGATTGATAGGCATAGGAACTGTGAAAGGATATTTCTCTATCTAGAGCCAAATTCAATAGTAAAGTGTTTATAAGTTGTGTAATTAAGCAAAATATATTACTACAGGAAAGCTCTGACATCAGCAATGAATTATTCTGCCTAGGAGATGTTGGCTAGGGGATTCAAACCCGCCCCCCCAAATTATAAAGGCCTTTTGCCTATAAATGGGATATATGCAAGGAGAAAGGCAGTAAGTCCCTGTTGTCGAAGACCTGGTGTGAGCATGAAAAATGTTATGAGACGTCACTTGCTAGCGTACAACTGGCCTCTGAAATGCTAGAGAGCGTTACCAAAGGCCACTACAGCAATACAGCAAAATATTGGTCTCCCTGAGACAAACAAGACTCCTCCGAAAATATCAGCTACACCTCAACAGCCTGGAGATACAGTGCAACAGTGGCAGCCAAGTGTCTATATTATATCCCAAAACTATTTGGCTATTAGCTCTCTCCTTGGAGGAATAACTCACAGCGGATGCCACAAGCTTATGTCCTCTAGTGGTTAGGCGATGTTATAAGCCACAATAAGAACTTGTCACCCTTTATAGAGAAACCACAGTTTGCGGATTAGCATACCATCCAAGCATCTGTGTCTATGCTCACAGCTTAGCTTGACATAATAAGTGGTACTGCTTAAATGCCTGTACATCCAATAGCTTGAGCTTTGTTAGTATGACTGAAAAGGGTATCACTGTGAAAGCTGTCAATCCGTGAAGGGAAACAAACTGAACAGAACGGAGTCCAAAATGACAGCTCCAAAGAAATTAGACTGTTTTCTTCTCACCCACTTGTGCCCCTTTCCCAAAGCCTAGGGACCAAACTGCGGAAGAGGAGGCGTGGTAGATTGTAAGGGCTGTGGAGAGATAGGGGTGAATCATGAGACTACAGGAATATAGTCTGGACACCTGATTGATCAACATGCCTGTGCATACAAGCTTCTCCAACTGGACTATGGGAATCTTGGGTTGTTCAAAACTTGGACATAGATACTTGCAAAATGCACCAATTACTTAATTGTATGACATACTGAGTAACATCAATGTTATCTGCAAACAACTGTGTCATTGTATTGTAGAATCCCTTAAAAATAAATAAAAAAAATGTGCCTACCACCTGACCCAGCCATACCACTCCTGGGTATATATCCACAAGACTCATCCTACCACAAAGATATTATCATTCTTATCTATAAAGGAGCTAAAGATATTTTTGTAATATCATAATAAAGTTTTAAGCTTTGTTAATTCCATTTTGAAATACAACAGAGACTACTAGAAACTAAAATAAGTTCATGTTATTTAAAATAATTTAACTTCATCCTGGAAGGAAAGGGCTTAGAGATAGCTCAATCAGTAAACTGCTTTCCAACTATGAACACCTGTGATGACTATCAACAACCACCAGCCAGGCATGCCTCTCGGTGTGGCCAGGACAACAGTGTTGGTTAGGTGGAGGTAAGAGGATCCCGAGGGCTCACTGGCCAGCTGGTAAGGACAAATTCATAAGTTCTGGGTTCAGTGAGACACTTTGTCTGAAAATGTCAGTTAAGGAGTATTAAGAAAGACATATGCTCTCTACCTCTGCCCTCTATGTGCCCTCCACATACATGTTGAACATGTATACATATGTGTAACAAACACACATTAAAAAGAATAGAAAAATTTTGTAACTAAATGTCAGTATCACAAATAATGTAAACAGACTGAATATTCTTTGTTATACTAAAATTGAAGCATCATGTCATGAAGCATTATTAAATGAATGTTATTTATGTCAACTCAATAATTACACTTAAAATGTACATATATAGGAAGATATAAAGATGTAATATTAATACTAAAATGAATATACTAACCCTATCTTCAACAGGGAATAAATATTCAGGGAATACTACTTTCTCACACACCAACCAAAATGGCAAAACTTAAAGCAATACTAACGTTTTCTGCAGGTACAGCAAAATATCATACACAGTAGGGAAGATGCTGGTGACTACTCATTAGAGATTAAGTGTTTTTGGTGAGTGTTTTACACTGCACATGGCAGGCAACATAATAGAGAATTTTCTGGTCCAACAGTTTATAGTGCTAATGAAAAATCCTAGTAGTTGCCAGAGAGTCCTGAAAGTGTTCATCCCAAGACACTGTACCAGTAAGAGCTGATGGCGCCACCATGTCCTTAGCTAGAACTGTGTTGTTTTACTCGAAGTGTATCAGTATATACTGACATTACTAGTCTATCCTTTTTTTGTGTTTCTATGTGTATTTCTGTTTCTGTATGCCATGGCACAGGTGGAGTTCAGAGGACAACTTGTAAGAGTTGGGTCTCTCCTTCCACTGTGTGGATTCTGGGGACTGAACTCGGGTCCTTAGGCTTGGCAGAAAGCCCCTTTTCCCTTTGGGAAAATTTCGAAGCTCCCCACATAAATTTTTGTTAACACCAAATCCAGCAAGTCTTTGTCTTTTACAGCAGACAAAAGTCTTTCTTAGTTGTTTTGCAGTCTGGGTTGTGTCTTTCAAAGATGTTAAAGATGGAATTTTCCCTTGACCAGGAAATGAGAGTTGTATCAAGGAGTGACCTCATCATGCTCATTCAAGGTAGATGAACAGAAGATTCTATCACCAAAAAGAAAGAACTTATGTTTGATTTTTCAGAGGCTACAGATATCTCCCATTATATGTACTTTATGTTCTTCGTAAAAAGAATAGGCCATCTTTAAAATCTTACAGAAACATATTGATTATAAGTGAATGCCATTTTTTCTTATGTGTATGAGTGTACTGCCTGCATGGTGAATGTCATTTTATCATAATGTTTCACATTAAAATTTTTGATCCACAGATAAGTAACAAAAATTCAATCCAATCACATTGCATGTATAAATGGTAAATGCCCACAGTAGGTTTTCACTGATGAATGTTTTATTTGACATTATTTAATCTATAGATAGACAGACAGATAGATAGATAGATGGTAGACATTAATAAAAGGGTTATGACTTCTTATCACCATTAAGCATCATATATATTTCATGGTAAAATGATGTTGTATATTTCACTATATATTCTTAAGTATTGTATAAGCATGAGAAAATGTAAATAAGTCGTAAACTCAAAATATCCTTATGATCATAATTGAACAGGTTCTGTGTAGAAGTGCTCTCATATGATTATGTAGATAATGTGCAATAATGTGTCATGGAAATATTCTCAACAATGTTATTGTAAATATCATCATTGCAGCTGGGCAAAAACAACCTAGTGATGGATTTTGTCAGATTTTGGTGAGAAAGGCTAAATGTGTTGTCTTAGATTGCTGATTTAATAATTCACAAGGTTTTCACACCAATTAATTATGGAAAAGTATGTAGCACCATTAAACAAAAATATACATTACACAGATATGTGGAGTCTGTGAGTAGATGATTCCCTGACACTCTTGTTTTCATTCTCTTCCTCTTATGCTAGGGACTGCACATAGGGACTTGCAGATGCTGGACAAGTGGTTTATCAGTAGGCTAGAGTTGCAATTCTTGTCTTTTCAGATATGGCACCCATTATGATTCTCAAATTAAAATCCTCCTGTCTACACCTTCTAGTGCTGGGAGTGTACATGTATGCCACAGCAGGCTTATTCCTTTTTTCTTTATGTCTAGAATATTCTATCTACTTTTTAACTTTGCATTTCATATATATAGTTTTCATTGTCACACAAAAATATTTCTAAAGAAATAAATAATTACAACAAATTTTGATCATCGACATTATTAATGTAGGAAATTTATGTAAGTATAGTTTTAAAATCATAAATTAGGAGTGCTGGATAGCTGTAGTGTCAACTTGGCACATCTGGGCTGAGGCAGCCTCAACTGGGGAATTTCCTCCATTGGGCTGGCCTATGGTCTTGTCTGTGGGGGTATTTATTTACTGTTGAGTGATGTGAGTGGTGGGACCCGTAGGCAGGTTTTCTGAACAGTGTAAGAAAGCAGGTTGAGCATGGGCCAGGGGAGCACTAAGTAAGCAGCGTTCCTCCATGGCCTGTGCTTCAGCTTCTGCCTTCAGTTTCCTGCCCTGAGTTCCTACCTTGGGCTCCCTAAATGAGGAATTGTGACTTAGGAGCTGTAAGCTGAATGTGCTGGATAGCTTTAGTGTCAAGTTGACACATCTGGGTTGGGGGATCCCTCAATTTGGGAGTTTCCTTCATTAGACTATGGGGTATATTCTTGATTGCTGAGTGATGTGGGAGGACCCAGTCCACTGTGGCTGGTGTCACCCCTGGGCGGGTTGTTATGTGTAGTATAAGAAAGTAGGCTGAGCATGGGCCACGGGGTCATGCCAGTAAACAGCATTCTTCCATGGACTGTGTGCATCAGCTTCCACCCCCAAGCTCCTGTCCTAAGTTCCCATTGGGATCCCTAAGTGATGAACTATGAACAGGGAGATGTGAGCCAAATCAACCCTTTCCTCCCCATATTGGTACTGGTCAGAGTGTTTTGTCACAGCAATTGAAAAGAGACCAGTACAGTAGAGTATATAATGTGTTTGAGATGCTTAAAACTCACAGAAAATTCCTCTTATGAAGAATCAGAATATAATTTTAATATTTCTAACTTTTACAGTCTAAAATATCATGACACTTGAAACTTCCTGAAATATAACTGGTTAATACTGTTTTAGCATAAGGTAGTTTGTCTAGGGCAAGCAAGATGGTTTGCTATCTCAGTCATGAAAATTACTTGCATAGTGGATTGCCTGTCTTCACAGGCTTAGAATACAAATGATTCTAATGTCACATTTGAACTGATGCTACCATTTTATGAGTTTTCCAGCAAACCATTCATAAAATACATTTTTGCAATTGATCTCAGTCACTGGATTTCCTGAAGATTTTTCTTAGAAAAAAAAAACTTCATTTTTTTATTGCATTATGCATAGGGGAATAAGCTTGAGTTTAAACAAACTAAAGACCTAAGTGTCACATAATCAGCTGCCCCTGAGACATAGGTCAAAAGGTAAACCAAATGCTTTGCAGAGCATGCTGGGCAACTTTCCCAGTCCTTGATGTTCCTCTCCTTGAAATAAAAGCTTCTGAGCAAAGAAAAGGAGGAGTCACTGCACTATATGCTCTTATGTAAGAATTCCAAGAAACCTATTAAGGATCAGTTGTCTAGAAGCATCAACAGGGTCAATGTTATATTGAGCTGAACACAGATTTTCTTCTTGTATTTCTTCCCTACTCATTATGAACTTTGAAGCATAAGGAAATATGCAGAGGAACAGGTAGAATATTGAAATGTAAGGTGGAAAGTGATGGAGAATTTGAGGGTACAGCTAGCTGTGATACCTGGGGTTCTTCCTTTTTCTTCTCTTATCCTTTTCATTATATAACCATGAACACATTGCATTTCACGATGTAGCCTGGGGTGACTTTCGACTTGCAGTTACTCTGCTGCCTCAGCTTCCAGAGCACTGAGATTATACATGTGAGTCATCAAACTTTGTTACTTGAAGTGATAAAACACTTTGAAATTCCACATAGTGATTCAATTCTGTGACTACTGAAACTTGGAGAATTTTGTACATTCAATATACAAATCACATGTTGTGTAAATTATTGAAGGTATATAAAATAGACTCATCTATTTTTTTTCCTTAGTCATGTTGTAAATTTTTTTCCATCTAATCAGAAAAGTTTTTAGAGGCTGGTGAGATGGATCAGTGGTTAAGAGCATTGATTGTTCTTGCAGAGAACCCAGCTCTCTTCTCTCTCTCTCTCTCTCTCTCTATATAATAATATATATATATATATATATATAATTTAATACAGCTCTTGTGCACTTCATTCCTTCCCAGAATACAAAACTTCATTTAGTCCTTTTGGAAAAAATGGCCCTAAATATAAAAAGTGGCATATAAAACCACACCCATCAAGAAACTCTTAAATAAATGACTTCTGCATCTTTCCTATATACCACAAATTATTTGTACTTACTTATAACTTGACTTTAAATCACAGACTGTTCCTCAAAGGAACAATTGTTTAGGCCAGGTTCTCAGCGGAGTTGAATCCATCATCGCACCATTCCTGGCATGTGGTCATGCCCATAAGGATGCAAAACAAAACATTGTGCATAATTTGCAAAGCAAGAAGGATAAAAGATGTTAAAATTAGGAAATGACAAATTAGCTTATTGATCTGTGAAACAATTCATCTCGCCTGTACCCATTTGGTGGCAATTTAAATTTTCAGATGAATTTAAAAATACAAAGGATACAAGAAGTGTGTTCAAATATTTGCAAGAATGAAACAAAATATGAGGAACCCCGTGTTGATAAAACTGTGAATCTAGGCTTTTCTGCATTCCTCTAAGTAATGAGCTTTCATATCTCCATATCTGTTACATTGTCTCCATATTTTACCCTCCATTTGCCTTCTTGGATTTATTTATAGTCTAGATATCTATATATAGTATCCTTGGCCTCAGTTGTACTTCTTTATCTTTGATGATAACTAAATTTGAATATCAAAAGAAAATTCTGACATGTCTTTGATTAAATTAGTGGATTATCTAAATTGGGTTAAGTCTTGTCTTGGTCATAGCAAAGAGGCAGAATTCAGGGGACATAAATATGGTCCTCCGAAGTCTACACAATAGCAACTTTCTAGAATGATCCCTAAGATGGGCATCTATAATGAAAGATTTGAGAAAACACTTTACTTTCTTTCCTAGAAGAACAACTGATAAGACTGAAAGCCAACGTTTCTAGAATCTGTTTTTCACTTCTCATTAGCTTTCCCTCCTGTATCTAACAAAACTGCACAGCCAAGATGTCTTGGAAACAACAGAAACTAATTATTCACAATTTTAGAGACTGGGAAGTAAAACAGGGTGTGGCTGCAATAGTCAGTGTCTGATAAAAGCCCACTTTCTTGTTACTAGTACCATCTAGCTGAGTTCTCTCATGGTTGAGGTAGTGAAAGAACAAATCCTATTCATGGACGACATTGATTCTCTTAAGGTTCACTTAATGTTATTGCATGGAAAATTAAGATTCTGGCGTAGATTTTTAGAGGAAACGACACAAATCTTTGAGTATAGTATAGTAGAACAATGGCAGGAAGGTGATGCTGTCCTCAGAGAAATCCTGCTTTGATTTCCTGTGATTTTTACTTGCCTTTCATCAAAATATAGTTAAGTATAGATCAAAATTTCTTAGTTTGCTTTCCTGTTGCTGTGATAAAACACTGACCAAAACCAACTGTAGAAGGAATGCGTTCATTTAATTTTACAACTTAGAATCCATCATTCAGGGTAGGAACTTGGAGGCTGGAAACTGAAGCAGAGGCCAAGGAGGAATGCTGTTTACTGGCTTGCTTCCCCCAACTTTTTCAGGTACTGTTTTATCCAACCCAAGCCCACTTTCCTAGGGATGGCACTGCCCACAATATGCAGGAATCTCCTGCATCAATTAGCAATCAAGACCATGTCTCACACACAGAACTACTGGCCAGTCTGGTATAGTTCTTTAATTGAGATTCACTCTTCCCAGATAGTCTTGATTTGTGTCAAGTTGACAAAGCCTAACCAATACATAAAGGTCTAAAAAATTGTTAAATATCTCACACAGAACTAGATCATAATACCAACCATTGAGCATTAAGGAGATTATTATATTTTGTTGATTTATCCTATAAAGAGCTGGCAGTCTTCCTCTAAGCAGAGAGCAGTTGTATTCAAAGTAATTTAATTTGCCTTTATATTTGATGAAGACTATTATGTGGGTGAAAATTAAAATGTCAGAGAAAGTTCTCTCCTATATTAAGAAATGTGACATTAGCTATAGCCTCCTTGGCAAGAATTTATATTCTGCAAATGAAATATTTAACTTCTATCATAGATCTCCTCTAATCACATCTTGTATGACAGTAAGATTGCAAGGTATTGACATTCGTGGGTAGAATTAAATGATAAATTTTCTTAAACCCTGGATTCTAGAATGAGAAATTATGAGAAAGAATAAGAGAAAGTAAATAAATATTTTGAACTGGTAATTATCTTCCCCAACTTGTTTTCTTCTCTATTACTGGAAATAACATTGTTAACAACTGCATTGTATGCACCTTTCAGGACTTAGGAGAAGCATGGAATCAATGACTTTGATTTCTGTATCCAATGCAATCTTTGACTGCTAATCCAATCTCTGTAAAGAGTGGGTGTATTGTTTTTTTGTTTCACATTAGTGTAGGAAGGTGTCAGTACTTTTCATGTTTAAAAAGAATGCAATATAACTTAGCTCTGTGTATAACCTGCAATGATTCAACAAATTTATGAAAAAAATAGCTGAATTTAACATGAATTATTTATACATAAACTGGATTGCTTTACATAAAGCCACATAATTTCTTTAATCATGGCCATTTTTCAATTGTTAGCTTTGGCACTTCATAAACTGATACAAGTGCAGAATTGCTTGTATCTATCAATAATGGAATGATGCTCTTTAGTGAGGGAAGGGTTGCAAATGAAAGAGCTTGAAGTATTATAGTTTTCATGTTTGGAATGTTCTCTAGCACTAATGAATTGTATAGAAAGTTAGTTGGGAACCGGGCGTGGTGGCGCATGCCTTTAATCCTAGCACTTGGGAGGCAGAGGCAGGTGGATCTCTGTGAGTTCAAGGCCAGCCTGGTCTACAGAGTGAATTCCAGGACAGCCAGAGCTACAGGAAGACCCTGTCTCAAAAAGACCAAAAAAAAAAAAAAGACCC